>JAMYXO010000122.1:0-27500 GCA_033310375.1 Conus canariensis
ATTGGTTTTTTCTCTTGGTGATAAATTTAATATATATAAAAATTTTTTAAAAAAAAATTTTTATTTTTAAAAAAAAGCAATTTAAAAAAAAAAGCTTCAAAAAAAAACAACAAATTTTTACACGTTTTTGGGGCCCGCCAAAGGGGAAAGGGGTTTTTTGCGCCAGTCCCACGTATATAAATAGCTAGCTGGTTTGCTGTTGTTTATTTCCCGGCAAACATTTTTTTTCTCAGGTGTTGTTTTTTTTCGCTGGGGGGTTTTTCCCAAAATTTTTTGTCGCAATTGCCCCCCAATTTCTTTTTTAAATTTTTTTATTTTTGCCAACTGGGGGTTTAAAAAAGTAAAAAAAAATTTCCTGTTAGGCATAGATTGCATTTTTTGAAATTTGTTGTAAAGCTTTTTTTTTTAAAAAAATTTTTCCAAGAAATTTTTGTAGCTATTTTTTTTTTCAAAAAAAAAACGAAACATTTTTCAACAACGCTACAGCGAATACCAAAGGCGTTTTTTTCAAGTGGCAAAAATTACAAACAAATACATCCAGAGACAATAAAACAAAAAGAGAAAAAAAGGAACGGGAAAAAGGAAAAACAGGGGGTAAAACCCCCCAAAAACCCCCAATTTTTTAAAACAAATGTGGGGAAAAAAAAATTTCTTTAAAATTTTTACACCACTTTCCCAAAAAAAAAAAAAATTTTAATTCAAGATATTAAAAAAAAAACAACAAAAAATTTTTTCATATTCATGTATGCCGAACCCCTTAAAAAAAAATGCCATCGATTCAGCAAAAAAAAAAAAAAAGCAGCACAGAAAAAAAGGAGGGTAACAAAGGGAAAAATTTTGAAAAGACCAAAAAAGAACAGGGGGGCCCCCCAAAACCCCAAAAACAAATGCCTTTATAACAACATTGTGTACCAAGCCACTGTAACATCGAGAAACGCAAAAAAAAACATAGTAGGTATAAAAGGAAAAAAATTCAAAAAAAATATGCAAACCATAAACAATCTTTTTAACAAAGAAAGATACAAAAACCAAAAAAAAAATTTTATAAATCATTGGAAAAAAAAAAAAAAAAACATAGCCCAAAACATAATTTGGGAAAAAAATTTTTAAAAAAAGCAGCCCCCAAAAAAAAAATTTCAAATAAAGCAATCTTGGGGCCCAACAGAGAAATACATTATACAAAAGAAAAAACCCCATTGGAAACCCCCCTAAATTTAGAACAAAAGGTTAAAAAATTTTCAGACACAGAGGGGAATTTTTCCCATCCAAAAAAAAAAACCCAACCCCCTGAGAAACATTTAAAAAAAAAAGGAAAAAAAAAACAGCAAACCACTAGCTATATAATACGGGGGACTGGAAACCCCCCAACTTTTTAAATCCTGACACCGCACAGCGTGGAAAAAAATTTGTAGATTTTTTTTGAACTTGATTTTAACATTTTTTTTAAAAAATAAAAAATTGTTTGCTCCCCCCTGGGGTTTTTAGCACTGTTTTTAAGATTGCGCTTTTTCCCAGTACCATTCTTCCTCCCTCTCTCTCCTCCACTCCTCTCTCTCTATATTATTATATATATATAATTTTTTTAAAATATATATAAATATATAAAAATATAACCAAAAGCCCGGGGTACAAATTTTTTTTCCCGATATTGTACATGCAATTTACCAATGGAACAAAAAAAAAGAAAACTTACAGCAAAGACAGACAGCAGAAAGGTACACAGACTTTTAAAAAAATAAGTTGGGGGGGAAAAAGAAAGCAAAATGAACAGAAACAGCCCGAAAAAAAACAGACGAATGTCCTTAACGAACTATTTTTTTTCCACTGTCGTACTTTTTTTATATTTTACATTAGGTGTCATTTTGAGATAAAAGGGGGTGTAGGATATTACTTTTTTTATGAAAAAGGGGGAAAAAAACCCCCAAAACGGGGGTGAAAAAAACAAAGGAGAAGATAACAATACCCCCGTTTCCTTTCATTTTTGGCCCCAAAAAAATGTGAGGGGTTCCAAAAAAAAAAGCGAGATGTTTTTTTTATCTTTAAGGCGAGATGCAAAAATTTTTTTTTTAAATGCTAAATTTTTGGGGGCTCTTTTCCAAAAAATTTTTTGTTTTTCAAGAAATATTTTGCTGCGAATAATGGAACATTTTTTATGGGGGCCCAAAAAAAATTTTTCCCCATGAAAAACCCAGTGAAATAAGACTGAAGTTTTTTTGTTTCCCCCAAAGGGGTTTTGGGGGAAATTTGTTCCTTTTTTAAAAACACCAAAAAAACCTTAAAAAAAAGGCAGTTATATTTTTCCCCCCCAAGGTTGGGAATAAGTGATTCTTCGTTCTTTTTTTTTTGTTTTCTTGAAAAATTTTTTTTTAACTTGCCCGAAAAAGAAAACCCCAAAAAAGGGGGGGGGAAAAGGGGGTTTTTTTTTGTGTGTGTGTGTGTGTTTTTTGTGTGTTGGGGGTTGGGGGGTTTTGTGTGTGTTTTGTTTTGTTGTTGTTTTTTTTTTTTTTCATTTGTTTTTTTTCCCTTTTGCTTTTCGGGCAGAAATCTTTGTTTTAGTTTTTTTTTAATTTTTCCCTGCAGTCCCCCCCACTTATATTAAAATTTTTTTATTTTTTTCCATAGAAGTTTATCTGTTTTTTTTTTAACAACTCCCGTTTCTTTTTAAAAAAAACATTTGTGACTAAGCTCCAAAAAAACAAAAAAAAAAACCCCAAAAAAATTTTTTTTTTTTTTTTTAAAAAAGGGTTCATTGTCAATGGCCAATTTTTTTGGGGGGCTGTAATTTGAAAAAAATGAAAAAAAAAGGGGGGCCCCAAAAATGAATTGTTTTTCAGGTGTAAAATGATGACAAATTTTTTGGGGGAAAAGTCGGGGGAAGACGGCTTTTTTTGGGGGAAAAACTTTTTCTTTTGGGGGATTTTGCCGTGGGTGTTTCATCGTGTGAAAAAACCTTCAAAAGAAAACAAAAACACCCTCACTGTTTTTCTTCTCTCATTCTCTGTGTTTCTCTGTCTCTTTCTGTCCCTGTCCGTGATTGTGTCTGTTTGTGTCCTGTATGCCTGTGTGTGTTCCTGTCTGTTGTCTGTTCTGTCTGTCTATTCTGTCTCTCTCCTCTCTCTCTCTCTCTCTCTCTCTCACTCTCTCTCTCTCTCTGTGTCGCCTTGCTGGCTGTCTATTTTCTGTCTGTTCCGTCTGACTGCCAATATGTCTGTCTGTCTGTCTGTCTCCGTCCTAGTTTCTCACTCTGTCTGTCTCTGTCTGTCTTCGTCTGTCTGTCTAATCTGTCTGTTTGTGTTTGTGTGTGTCTCTATGGTGTGTCTCCGTGTGTGTCTGTGTCTTCTCTGTCACCTCTATCTCTGTCCATCTGTCTGTTTCTGTCTCTCTCCCTCTCGTCTGTTTCTCTGTCTGTTTACTGCTGTCTGTCTGCCTCCTGTCTGTCTGTCTGTCTGTCTGTCCTGTCTGTCTCTCTCTCTCTCCTCTCCTCTCTCTCTCTCTCTCTCCCTCTCTCTCTTCCAACCCCGGCACCCACGCATTTCCTACCCCCAAGACCCTTCCCTATATCATGCGCTCCCTCTCTGATCCCTACCATAATCCGCCCCCTCCCACCCCCACCCCCTTTTGGCCCCTCCGCCCCACCTTTTGCCCCTTTCCGCCCCCACCTTTTGCCCCTCCCACCCCCCACCTTTTGCCCCTCCCGCCCCCCACCCTTTTGCCCCTCCCCCCCCCACCTTTGCCCCTCCCACCCCCCACCATTTGCCCCTCCCCCCCCCCACCTTTTGCCCCTCCGCCCCACCTTTTGCCCCTCCCGCCCGCACCTTTTTGCCCCTCCCACCACCCACCTTTTGCCCTCCCGCCCCAGCACGCTTTGCCCCTCGCGCCCCCCACCTTTTTGCCCCTCCCCACCCCCCCACCTTTTGCCCCTCCGCCCGCACCTTTGCCCTCCCACCCCCCACCTTTTTGCCCCTCCCGCCCGCACAGCTAGCTTTTGCCCCTCCCGCCCCCCACCTTTTTGCCCCCTCCCGCCGCACCTTCTCCCTCATAAGCCCTCCCCCTCCTCCCATCCCCCCCCCCCCCCCCTCTCCCCGCCGTTTGCTTCCTTCTGCTTTCAACGCACCAAGCAACGCGTGGGCGTGGGCATACTTAGTCGTTAAAAAAACCAGAATAACTTTGATGTTATCGCCGTTACCACCACCCACCACCCCCCCTCCCCTCGGCCCTCCCCCTTCCAACGCTCAATGCGTAGTTTATTTTGATAAAGATTATAAAACATTTTGGGTGAATCTATAAATGTGTGGTGTGTGTGTGTGTGGGTGTGTGTGTGTGTGTGTGTGTGTGTGTGTGTGTGTGCGCGCGCGCGCTGTTCTGCGCACATTTGCCTTAGCTAGAAAGTTAGTTTAACAACTGGCTAAAAATCCCCGAAAAAGGATTAATTTCCCTGAACTCCGCCTTCCTTCTCGTAAAGGTTAGTTTCACAAAGACCTAGCAGATTTTTTCCACTAAGAAATAACATTAAAATGATTTCACCATCCTGAAATACTTTGATTTATACAAAATGAAAATCCAGTTTCCTACTAGATGTTTGTTCACAAAATAAAAGGGGGAATGAATTGTCAAAATGTACCCACCCTGCCCCCTCCCACCCCCCTCCAAAAAAAAAAATATAATAAAATGGAGGGAAATGAAAAAGAAAAGAAATAAAAGAACAATAAAGTTGATTATAAAAGTTAGGAAATAAAAAAAACACAAAGAAACAAACAAAACAAAAAACACTTAAAAACAAACAACACAGGACGTCTTAGAAAAATTCTACTTTCGCGTTAAAAAAGGGGCTTTCTGTCAACAATGGGTAATCATGGTACGTGTAATGGTTCTCCTGACAACTTACTTTCTGCGCCCAAAATTTACGAAACACTTACCTCGGCAACGCCGGGGGCGAAACACACACACACACACACACACACACACACACACACACATCGGGGCACACACACACACACACACACACACGCACGCACGCACGCACGCACGCCTCCGCACGCACGCACACACACAAACCACACACACACACACACACACACACACACACACACCACACACCCACACATGGCCACGCGCACACACACACACGCGCGCGCGCGCTTCCACGCACACACACCACACACACACACACACACCACAAACACACACACACACACACACACAGCACACAGGCAATGCAACACACACCACACAGCACACACACACGACACACACAACACACACACAAACACACACAGACACAACCCATCATAATCTTTCCATTCACAAATCGACGTCTTCTTCGAAGCCAAGGCGACAAATATTGTCTGAAGAATTAGAAATCAGATAGGAAATCTTTCATAACACTGCTTCCCCTCCAGCCCCCCACCCCCCCCCCTTCTCCCCTCTTCCTCCCCCCTCAATTACATCAAAGACTAGAAGCTTAAGTCCTGTATGGTTACTCACACACTCACACACACACAACACCACACACACACACACACACACTTCACGGGAATGGTCCCGCTCTGTTACTGTTGACAATACCATTCAGTCTTTCCCATTCAGCAAGCTTTGATTTCTACTTTATCTTCGTTGCGTAAGAGGATGGCACAGATCGTTAACAGAAAGAAGCTGATCAAAATTGCTTTCGATGAAAGAGAAATTATAACTATTCGCCGGACAAGAGGGGACAAATATAATTACAGGACAGAACACGACGCGTTTTTCGACCTCTTGGTCTCTTCAGGCCAATTAAACAACATTCCAGGGCAATGAATCGAAAAACCTGAGCAATTTACTTATCTTCCTCGAAGTCGGCGCAAAATGGACCTTTAAATGAAAACGGAGGGACAATGCGAGTTAAAATTAATAATAATACAGATAGCAATAGCAATAGTAATGATAATGATGATGACAAAGATATTTAAGGAAAATGATAAAGAGAGGAATTACTATCACTTTTGGTAATAAGACATTGGTACTATCATTAGATTTGGTAATATACCAAAAGTGTAGTAATCGTCTCTTTTACGTGGTTTGTAGAAAAATGTTTTTTCATTATTTAAGGCAGTGCCAGTCTTGAATAAAAGTTATCTGCGTTAGGTTTTCTTATGGGAGGGCAGAGTTACCCCCTTGTTTATTTTTTATTTATCACATCATTATTCCGTTTACTATTCTTGTTCTTGTTATCGTTATTATTGTTATGACCTTTATTAGTTCAAACTTGCCCGGGGTATGGTACAGGTCCTTGAGGAAGAGTGATGAGGGCGCTTCGGTTAAAACCTTCTTGCTCAGAAGGGACTAGTGGGATAGGTGAGCAGTGGCACTAGTCCCTCTGAGCAAAGAAGTTTTAAACCGAAGCGCCCTCATCCACCTCTTCCTCACGGACTGCTACCATACCCCCAGGCAAGTTGTCTTATTGATCCAGGTCCTGCATCAACCAACTATTTGTGTTCTTTATTAGTTTCACTCCGCATTGTCTCCTTCCCAATGGCCTCCGTTTTCATTCAACGTCCTTTGCGCTCAGACTGAGTAGATTCATGTGATTGCTCGTGATACATTTTTGACCTGAATGTTGTTTCGTCTTGCATGAAGAAGACCAAAGAGGTTCCACACGGTGTCGTGTTTTAGTTGTAAAGTGAGACGACTGCAAGCGGAAATCCTAAGCTAAGTGAATTTTCGTTGTTCCTAGTTGTTGGTATCCTTGCCTGAAGAAGACCTAAGAGGTCGAAACGCGTCGTGTTTTGTCTTGTGAATCTATGTCCACGTTCTCTGGGCCGGTTCGCTTTCAACAGTTTATTTAAGATTATTGTCTGTTTTGTCCTGTAAAGTGTTCGTTCCCTTTTGTTTGCGGTAATGATGATAATTTTTCTCTTTAGACTGTGTTTTCAATTCAGCCTTAAGTCATCTCACTTTGAAACAAGACTTTTTTTTGTTTTAATGTGCACTTGAAGAAACGACTGTGGCCCGGGGTCACGAATCACCAAACTTTTGCAGCAGCACGTGAACTGCTCAGGTTCTGTGCGTCATGCGTAATGTATGTGAAACTTGTGTTCGTGATAACTATCTGACAAAAATAATTATTCCAAAATTCGCTTCACCAGTTTTGGTGTGGTGTGGTGTGGTGTGGTGTGGTGGTATGTGTGTGTGGTGTGTGTGTGTGTGTGTGTGTGTGTGTGTGTGTGTGTGTAAATGTCAAGTGAGTGTGTTCGTTTGTGTGTATTTGAGGTATGGTGGTGTCGTAATCAGATGTGTGTAATTGTGTATTTATCTATGTGCGTGTGTTTGTGTGTGAGTGTGTGTGTGGTGTGTGTGTGTGTGTGTGTGTGTGCGCGCACGCGCGCGCGCGCGTGTGTTTGTGTTATGTGTGCGTGTGATGAGTGTGTGTGTGTGTGTTGTGTGTGTTGTTGTGTGTGTGGTGTGTGTGTGTGTGTGCGCGCGCGTGTTTTTGTGGTGTTAAATATGTTACTTATCTTTGAATGAAAAAACGTTGACATTCTGTTCATAATGTTTATTCTAAATGTCAGTACAACCATGATTAATCTGACAATAAATTGTTTTCAGTCAGTCCAGTCAGTCATTCAGTGTGGTGTATGTGTGTGTGTATAATGTGTGTGGTGTGTGTGTGTGTTGTGCGCGCGCGCGCGCGCGCGTGTATGCGCGCGCGCGTGCGTACGTGCATGATTGCGTGCGTGTGCTGCTTTGATTCTGGCAAGATGGGTTCGTCTCTTTGAGTTATCGCTCCGCCGCCATGACCTATGACCTTATCTGAATTTCAAACATGGATAGTGATGACACATCAGTCGAGATGTGAACACGCCATTAGGCCTTACACTGTGTCATAATCATTCCCTTGACATTTTCTCTGGAATCAAACTTCTCCTCCCCTCCCCGCCCCCACTCCCCACCCCCTGTCGTCGCCCAACTAAACCAACTCTGTGTGTGTGTGTGTTGTGTGTGTGTGTGTGTGGTGTGTGTGTGTGTGTGTATGTGTTGTGTGAGAATGGTGTGGTTGAGTGTGAGTGAGTGAGTGTGAGTGTGTGTGTGTGTGTGAGGGAGAGTGTGTGTGTGATGTGGTCTTCTGTCTGTCTGTGTCTATCTGTCTGTGTCTATCTGTCTGTGTCTGTCGTCTGTGGTGTCTGTTTCATCTCTCTCCTGTTGATTTCCCAGTCTCTCTCCCTCCCTTTCTCTCTGTCCTTCTCTCCACCCCTCCTATGTCTGTCTACATACTGTCTGTCTCTCGTCTTTCTCCTTCCACCCCCTCCGTCTGTCTGTCTGTCTGTCTCCGCTCGGTATCTTCGTCTCTCAGTCTCTGTCTGTCTGTCTCTTCGCCCTTCCTGTCTGTCTGTTTGTCTTTCTGTCTAGTTTGGCTTTCTGTCTGTCCTGTCTGCCTGTCTGTCTATCTGTCGTCTGTCCTGCTTGTCTGCTTATCTCTCCTCTCTCCTCTCTCTCATCGTCTCTCTCTCTCTCTCTCTGCGCCCATCTTGTTTTTGCTCTGCCTTCGACACCCACCCCCACCCCCGCGTTCTTCCCTCTCTTTACCCTTCCCTCACTCTCTCCTCTCTCCTCTCTCTCATCTCTCTCACTCTCTCTCACTCTCACATACATTTCTCTTCCCCACTCCCGCCATTCCCTGCTGCTTGCTGACCGCAAGACAGGAGTGCCATCCGTTGGAATGTGGTGTCGAGTGTGCAACGGTCACCGTCATTCCAGAGATGACCCCATTGTGACACCCCCACTATGACACATGGTGACACCACCCACTGTGACACATTAAGATTATGGAACAGGGTGACACCACCACTATGACACATATGACACATGGTGACACCTACCACTGTGACAACATTATGACACATGGTGACACCACCGCTGTGACACATTATGACACATGGTGACACCCACCACTATGACACATTATGATACATGTGACACCACCACTATGACACATTATGGACACATGGTAACACCAACACTATGACACATTATGATACATGGTGACACCACCCCCCTGTGACACATAGTGACACATTGTGACACTACCACTATGGCACATTATGAAAACATGGGACACCACCACGTGACTCATTGTGACAGCACCACTACGACACATTGTGACACCAACCCTTATGACACATTTTGACACCACCACTATGACCACATGGTGACACAGGGCGACCCACCACTATGACACATTATGCACACCACCACTATGAACGCAATGAGAAACCACCACTATGACCCCATTGAGACACCACCACTATGACACTTGTGACCCATCCACCCATGACACTAATGACACCACAAAATAATAACATTTTGACACATGTGACACCGACACATATGACACATTATGCACCACCACTATGAAACATATACACATTGTAGACACCCCACTATGGAAAACATGGTTAACACCCCCCACTATGACACTTGTGACACCACCACTGTGAACATTAGACACCCACCACTAAAACACATTGTGACACCACCACTATGACCAAAATTGAGACACCACCACTATGACACGTTTTGACACCACCACTAAGACACATTTAGACACAACCACTAGACCCCATTGGAAACCCACCATAGACCATTATTACAAAACCCCCAGCATGATAACGTTTTGACACTAGCACTATCACACATTGTGACAACCACCACTATGACCGTGTGACACCACCACTATGACACATTGTGACACATTGCGACAACCACCCCTATGGACACAAGGTTGACACAGGTGACACCACCACTATGACACTATGACACCACAACTATGGGCGCATTGTGAAACCAACCACTATGACGCATTGAGACACCCCCCACTAGACATCTTGTGACCCACCACTAAGACACGTTGTACACCACCACTAGACACGTTGTGACATCCACCCACTATGACCCCTTTTTTGACACCACCACTATGACACCATTGAGACACCACCACAATGACCATTGAGACACCACCACTATGACCGTTTTGAAAAAACCCCCACTAAGACACATTATGACACCACCACTATAATCCCTTTTGACACATTGTGACACCACCACTATGAAAACATTATGACACCACCACTATGATACATTTTGACACATTGTGACACCCCCCCACTATGACACATTATGACACCCCACCCCATGACACATATGATACATTGTGACACACCACTATGGGCACTGGTGACACCACCCCCTACGACACGTTGTGGGCACCACCACTAAAGACACATTTGACACCACCACAAAGATACATTTTGACAACATTGTGACCCCCACTACTATGAACACATGGTGACACCACCACATGACACGTTTGTGACACCCCACTATGAAACATAGAGACAACCACAACCCATGACACATTATGACACATTGTGACACCCCCACTATAACAAAATTATTACACAACACCAGTATGACCACGTTTTGACACTACCAAATATACACATTGTACACCACAACTATGAACATTGTGACCCCCACCACCATGACACATAGTGACACCACCACTATGACACATCAGGACACATTTTGACACACCACTAAGAAGCTTTTGGAACACATTATACAAACCCCCACCATGACACATTATGACACATTAATGACACCTCCACCCTGACACATTAGACAACGCCACCACGACCATTTGACACACCAACATGACACATTATGCCAAACCCCCACCATGACACATTATGACACATTAATGACACTTCCACCATGACACTTATGACATCGCCACTACGACACATTATACACCACCAACATGACCGTTTAGGACACCACCCCCCAAGAAAACCTTATGACACAAAAGACATCACCCAAAATGACACATTATAACACATTTGACCCTCCATCACGACACATTATGACATCACCACCATGTCCCTAAAGGGGGCATCAAAACCATGTACATTTACCCTTTATACCTAAAGGGCGATCTCTTTAGTTTATAGCGTGTACGCATACACACAACAAACACTTGCTTACAAGCACGGGAAACTTTCACAAATACAGACAACAGACAGGGGCAGACAGACACGCACACCCCACCACACACACACACACACACAACCACACACACACAGGCGGGGCGCGAAACGCACGCACGCACGCCACACACGCACGCACACACACGCACGCACGCACGCAAAGCACACACGCACACACATGCCGCACCCCTTTTCAATATCATAAACATTTTATATATGTCTATATCTAAATCTATCTATATATCTATCTCCCTATTTAACTATTATCTACACACACACACACAAAAACTCAACACACACACACACACACCACACACATTTTCACACACACCCACACACACACACACACACACACCACACACACACAAAACACCTACACACACACACCACACACACACACCCCTACCGAACGCTTCTTGTTACTTTCGTGTGCGCACACAAACAATCAATCAATCAATCTATCTACCTATCTATCTATCTATTTCTATCTATCTACTATCTATCTAAACTATCTATCTATCTATTTTATGACAACA
Source organism: Conus canariensis (assembly GCA_033310375.1). Lineage (NCBI taxonomy): Eukaryota > Metazoa > Mollusca > Gastropoda > Neogastropoda > Conidae > Conus > Conus canariensis. The sequence goes on from JAMYXO010000122.1 coordinate 11,558, forward strand.
CACACCAACGCCGCGCGCGCGCGCACCCTCGACAGCATTCATAAACATTGTACACATAAAAACGAATTTCATATGAGGCTGACTTATTACCCATGAGAATAGTATGACAGAAATTAAGAGAGAGAGAGAGAGAGAGAGAGAGAGAGAGAGAGAGAGAGAGAGAGAGAGAGAGAGAGAGAGAGAATTAGACAGACAGACAGACAGACACGACACAGTGAGAGATACAGAGACATATTTACAGAGGGGCTCTGGCTTTGTTGTACTCCCAGTTCTTATACAACAGGGAGTACTGTACAATGGGAACGAAGAAATGCTGTCTGTGTGTCTGTCTGTCCGTGGTCAAAATGTGTTTCTACTCACTCCAGACAAAACTTCTGGGCCGATATTTCTAAAAATTTGTAGGTATGTTCAATATGGGTCACGGATGATGCCCGATGTTTTATTTTATAAGAATAGCCGTTACTAACGGCTATAACGGCCCTAAACGGGTGTTTCTTCTTATGGAATATCTCCGAAAGTACTTAGAGAGTTTATCTCAGTGACGAAATACATTATGACGCATGTTTGATTGTGACGTTTCTTTATGACGCATGTTTGATTGTGACGTTCTTTAACATGTACACGCCTATTCAAGATAAACTGGGAGTACGTGTATATGCTTTGCATTTTTTACATGTATGCGGGTGGATGTAGAGCCGTATGTGTGAATTCACACAACATCAACGAACACAGCTTGTGCGTTCAAAATATTTTAATAAATCAAACTAAGCTGAAAAATGTAAAGAGCTAAAACAACATGTTGATCGTTCGTGGGCTTCCGTTCTCGTTGTTATGTTTCCAAGGGCAATGTCCAGAACGAGGCTTAATTTGAATGTCTAATGACACAAATCAGGGCTAACTTACGTAGACATTACAGCGAGGAGGGAAAGGGAGTTGGAGGGGGGTGTGGAAGAAGAGAGAATGGGGAAAATAAACTGGGGTGGGGGGTGGGGGGGGGGAGGGAACGGGGGGCGAGGAGGGGGGGTGTGGTGGGGGGTGGGGTGGGGTTGAATTCTGGTGATGGTGACACGGTCTTTGGATGCCTTGCCTGGGGTGTCCGCGTGGAGACCTTATCACCCGTGTCACTATCGAGAGGCGACAGGCCCCCCTGGCTTAGACCTCCCCCTTCAGCTGGTGACCGTTTGATAGAAATCATAGTGCACCAACTCTTGCTTCAAGAACGTTCATATACATATGTCTGTCTGTCTGTCTGTCTGACTGTCTGTCTGTCTATCTATCTACCTGCCTGTCTGTCTATCTGTCTGTCTGTCTGTCTGTCTGACCGTCTGTCTATCTATCTATCTATCTATCCACCTGCCTGTCTATCTGTCTGACTGTCCGTCTGTCAGTCTGTCTATCTATCTATCTATTTTCTTTTTTTCGAAATATTTGTTTGGCTTCGAGCTTACTGTAAGATCAATAGAGAAGGGGACCAAGACACACGTCCCTCTCCATTATCACTATTATTACTGGGAGTTCTGCACAATTAACCTCTTTCTGTTTATCTCTTTGATTCTGCTCATGTGTGTGTGTGTGTGTGTGTGTGTGTGTGTGTGTGTGTGTGCGTGTGCGTGTGTGTGTGTGTGTGTGTGTGTGTGTGTGTGTGTGTGTGCGTGCGTGCGTGCGTGCGTGTGTGTGGTGTGCGTGCGTGCGTGCGTGCGTGCGTGTGTGCGTGTGTGTGTGTGTGTGTGTGTGTGTGCTGTGCGTGCGTGGTGCGTGCTGTGGTGTGTGTGTGTGTGTGTGTGTGTGTGTGTGTGTGTGTGTGTGTGTGTGTGTGCATGCGTGTATGCGTGAGAGACTGTTAATACGCGGGCTCTAACTCACCATCTTATTTTGCCCGAAACCCACCATTTTCACAAACAATCTCGTCCATCTCATGCTACTTTTTACCAAAATTAACACCTTTCTTACAATCAAAATTAACATGCAAAACCTCCAAAAATTGACGTAGTCGTTATTTTAAAATGGGGTCTTCGTTCAAAACAAAGATGGTGATTTAGAGGCCCGCGTATTAACAGTCTCTCTCCATAGCATAAAAATCTAATGGTTTACAGTACGCTCTTCTGATTCTTGCGCAAAAACAATAGGAACGGCTTACTTAATTTTTTTAATTGGCGTTTATAATCTGATTTAAAAAAATGAAACCTGAAGTTGCAGAGCTTATTGATATATTTAGAATGTGGGAGTTGGAGGAAAGGAGCTGGGGGGTTGATAGAGAAGAGTTTGAAGAATTAATTACGGAGCTTTTTTAGCGCGTAGATATGCGAGAAAGCGTAAGGAACGCCATCAGTAAACTACCGCATTCTTGGCCCCATCCAGTTATAAAGTTGTTTACCATTTTAATTGATCAAATAGCTCCCGAAGATCTTGATTTGACTGCTTCTACTGACCCTGAAGGAGTAACTGTTACCTTTAAACCCGGACAGTTTTTAAGATTAGTAAAAGACTATGAGTAATAAATAACAGCTGAATTTACAATTATTTTTTTTATTGCTTTTAAAAAGGGCTTTAAAAAATGGATTGCGACGAGCTATTAAAGTGTGAGGAGGCAGCAGACCTCTGCCATAAAGAAAGCTGGCTTCGTGTGGGAAAACCAGGCAGTATTTAGGCGTTGAACTAAGTATTGAACAGATTCAGCAATTGTCTACATCAGACGTTGAGAAGTATTACGCCAGGTACGAAGCACAGCTAGGATCAAAAATGGTTAGATCGGTGGGACAGACAATGATTAGTTTATATGCAAAGTTAGTAGGCAAGATAGCGCCGATTGATTCAGAAGAAGATTAAAATATGACTTAACACAAGATCCGGTTTTAACCAAGTCCCTAGAATCTCTTGCATGTGACATGTATTATAGATTTGGGACGTTGCTATGCCCATTCATCATGGGATTAATTACTTTCAATCATATTAATTTTAATCATATTAATTTTAATCAGACTAAAAAAAAATGAGCGAGCAGGAGAAGACTCCACAGGAGCAGAATGTCCCACAAGTGAATTTACAGGCGAGTGCCCCACAAGTGAATCCACAACTGAGTGTCCCACAGGTGGGTGTCCCGCAGGTGAGTAGTGTTACTAAGTCTAAAAATTCTGGCCGCGTTGAGGCCGGTCGTAAACTAGCTGAATGGAACAGACTGCAAAAAGCAACCCAAGCAGCAAAACAAAAATTATTAGATAGTAATACAACATCAGCACCAGCACTGCCTCCACCAACAACAACACACAATCAAACTATAAGATGTATTATTATGTGCTGGGGAGTATTGTTGTTGGTGGAGGGCTTTTAGCATACAAGCGCCTAAAGCCATACTTAGCAACAAAGTTACAAACCCCCACAAAAACAGTAAAAGAAAAAGAACCAGCTTCTGCAAAAAAAGTACAACCTCCTGCTGTAGACCCATTTTTAATAAATTAGTTTTTTTAATGTGTTGTTAAGTACTGGTTAAGTACAAGCTAAGTACTGGTTAAGTCAGTTATAACAAGTTAAGTGCAAGTTATGTGCAAGTTAAGTGCAAGTTATGTTAAGTACTAGTTAAGTACTAGTTAAGATCTTAAGTAAAGTACTAGTTAAGTACTAGTTAAGATCTTAATTTAAGTCAGCCAAGTTGGTTCTCCAGTGGTCTATAGCGTATGTAAACTCGGATTAACGTAAACTCGCTTGCTATTGTTAGAGTCTAGTGATTTCTTATTAACAGCAGTTGTGTTTACTTGATGAAGAGTAGAGCGCAGGTTAACATTTGTGTGATGAAATACTTTGTTTTCAAAGAGAGCCTGCTTGTAGTTGTCGTGAGTTATATTTTTTTTGACAACTTCTTTACCTATACCCTTAGCCTTCTTCATTACAGAAGTCTGGGTGGCAACGCTATACATCTTTGCCCGTAAGCCAACATATTCTTGTATAACCGTCCCATTAAGTTCATCCTTCATCTTTCCAATCACTTTCTTGTTCACGGTTGAATGTAAAGGCGAATCTTTTGGATAGTCGCATGTGTCGTACCAGCTGCCGGCCCCTTTAGCCACCTCCGCCTCTAAATCCTTATAGAAGTCTTCGGTTGGGATGTCTAGAATAAAACTATCAGTGTCTGTGTAAACGACATTTGATTCTGGGTACAGTGGTTTAAAGTAATCGTACAGAAATTCAAGCATTAATAACTTTGACAGCTCTAGCACAGTAAAGCCGATAAACACCGGCTTGTCTAACTTCACATTCTGTTTCTTCATCATAATGCCAACCAGGCTGTCGCTAAATCTTCTAAAGTTTTGGTAGTTAGGTTTAGAGACCAGCTTAATTGCTTGTTTTTCTTTCGTAACTAATCTTACATCTTTACGATTGTGTACGTTCTCCATCGTCTTGCCAAAACAGCTGTTGTTCATCAACTTAAAGAAGTCTTTTTCTGAGGCGTCCGCGGCCATGGTTCTAAGGTCGGTGTTCTTCATGATGTATGGCCTCATGAAAGGCCCTTGGTCGAAAGTAATTATTCTGTGAACGGCGGTAAGTTTCAACCCGTGCCTTAAGTAAAACTGTAACAGTCGGTAATGACAGACATATTTAGTCTTGTGTCGAAGATTAGGCACGAGTTTGGGCGGCTCTGCGGGACTCATCTTTAATCTTTCTGCGGCTAGAGGATAATCATTATGAAGGTCATGCAACTCTGCGGGATATTCTAAGTCTACCTCTAAGATTAGTCCTATTGGATAATCGGGTGTAAGACGCGGTAGATAACTCAACACTTTATTAACCTCATGAGGCCCGTTTATCATTCTAAAGTTTCTTAATGGAAGTGCCTGGCTCATGGCCCACCCATACAGATTGTTGGCGTCTAAGTACATCAGATAGTTGGATGGCTTGGTGGGGTCATAATCGTCTAAATACTTGTTGTTGGCTCTGCGGTAAGGATGACAGGCCATGCTAATGCCTCCTCTCAGCCCATCCTCAATCATCTGAAGTGTATCCAGATCCGATATTAAGTCAATCTCAATGTTTGTAGACTTCAAGAATGCATCCCAAGAAAGGCCCGGGGAAGAGATGTACTGTGACGAATCCAGGCCGTAGTGTTTCATGCAAGTGGATCTGTAATTCTGAAAGACGTCAGCTAATAAACACACGTCGGCCAATAAATATTGATCGTGATAGTCGCCCATCGTTTTGCAGTGTAATTCTGTCCAGGCTTTCTGTGCGTATTCATAGTCGGCGTCAGATATATCTCCACCTCTAAGACGGCTGTAAAAGTCTTCCTTTGCTGGCAGCGCCGGCTCGTCAAACTTGTCCCACGAGTCCATGTATTCATAAGGGTAAACGCCTTTACGGACTAAAGATGAGTCGAAATATTGTTTGGTGATTGGACAGTCTTGTAGAGATTCTACTAACTTACTTAAACTCCCCATCAGATGCTGGGCAGAATCATAGAAGGATAAACAGTCTACAGCAAAGGTCATGTACTTTTCTGATGACTGTGCAATACAGCTAATCCTCTTACATTCAGAAGTTATTGCTTGCATGATAAAATGAGAATCGTAGCCTCGTAGATTATGAAAGAAGATAGGCAGTTTCCATTTTTCGGGGTTAACCTTGAGTTGAAGATTGCAGCTGTTGTGTGCCGCCCCTCTGAATTTGCCAGTAATGCGGTCGTGGTCTCTTACAGTGTCGCCTAATAACTTGCATTTGCATATCCAGCAGTGGGTGGCTGATTTATAACGTTCTTCATCTTCGGGGGTCATCTTAATGTCTGAAAGGTTCAGCTGATTAGAGAATTGATTGCGAAGGTGTTTCATCTGCTCCAAAAATCGACCAGCTGCGTCGGGACCTCTGTAAATCTCCGGCTGTGTGTGTCCGCCATCTGACCTAACAGCAACAAATGCATAAGAACAGATCTGATGACGAGATAATAAGGTTGTTTTTTGGTCATGCTGAGGGCTGTAGTACTGTGGCAAGATTGCTTCAAAGTCAGCATAGACTACGTATGGCCTCATCTGCATTTTGTGTACATTCTTAAAACTAACTGTAGACCCTGGTGGGGGCGTAAGAAGTTCGGCTTTACAGTCTACAAAACTTTTACAATGTTTCTTATGTTTTGCAGCCGCCTCTGTAGACGGGATCCTGACCAAACACCTTCTACAGAGCTCTTGTTTAGATTTATGCTTTGATGTATATTCTAACAGTCTGCTAATTGATCTGATTAATACATAATGGCTCTTCGAACCGTCTGCAAACAGAATCAAGTCTACATGATTCTCAAGTGACTCGCCTAAAGTGGGGGCATTGGGAGAGATCCTTAGAGGCGCTAGATTGTCTACTGGATCCCAGGTGTATACGCTTACGGTTATTGGTTTGTTTTGCTCTTCAAACTGAGATATACTTTCTACACTCACTGGAAAGGTTATGTTATTAAAGTTCAGCTCATTTATATACTGCCTATAATTGGAAACCCTCTCTGCATTAATTTTAACGGGATGTAAATGCGCCAAAACACACCACATGAAACATAAGTTATCTGAATTATGTATGTTTAGGACTGCTCGTTTTAACACTAGCTCTCTCGGGAGAGGAAGGTAAGAATTGCCGACTATAGGAGAGTATTTGGTTTGTCTTAATTTGATTTCGAGGACTGTTCCTTCAGACCAGCCAGAGCCGCGCAATTTCGCTTCTTCACTTGCATGGTTAAACTGTGTAAGCATGTAATCAGCCCAGCCAGGTGTAAAGTCGTAATAGCTGATTACTTCTTTCTGCCTAGTTGAAACCCAGACTTGCATACTACTATCATCGAGGGTTATATATTCAATCAGAATGGCCAACAACACTTTTGCTGGCGGGTTAATTTGAAGAGACCCTGGGATTTTAGAAATGGCATGTGTTACGCTTTCCTGGACGTTTGTGGGGTTAATGATGTCCATGTCTAATTCAATGAACATATTGCTTAATGATTTGTTACTACCCAACAACGTACTGTTGGAAGGTATTATTTCAAACTCGGACTCACTTGTAAGGGGCATTTTTAACTCACAATATTTACGTAAATTAAAAAAAATAAAAGTAAGTAAAAGTAAGTAAATGCTCTTTTATTCTTCACCCAAGCGTTGCAATACTTCAAGACATCCAAATCTTACAAGAGCACTTGCTAATACTTTAGCTTTTTCTGAATCATTACAGTCAATGTTTAACTCTTTGATTGCTTCGCCAAAGAGTTCACTATGATTTTTGATTAAATTGTATACATCATTCTCAAGCCCAGATTCACTAAAATCAATGTTTACCACTTTCATTGTTTCGTCAAATAGTTCATTACAATTTTCTATTAAAATCATTAGATCAGATTCGCTGTGTTTGGCCGTCATTTTTAAATCTAAAAATTAAATAAATAAAAAAATAAAACCATGAGTTTAACGCTGGTTAATTATGCAGTGCCTATTGTTGGTGTTATAGTTTATTCAACCCTAGCAAAATGCTTGTTAAAAATAAAACCACCCAACATGGGAAAGATAGAAGATTCACCAAAACTAGTTACAACCTTATTTTTAGCTCTGGCAACAAAAGATTATCTGATTAAAAAGCACATAGACAGTCTTTCATATTATGATTATTTTAATTATTTTTTTAGTTAATAAAAAACATGAGCGAAAAAAAGATTATTAATACGATTTACCACTCTGCTGTAATCAGCGGCCTTAGTATAGGATATAGCACGTTAGCAAAAAACATGTTTAAAATGAGGCCGGCTGATCTAGGAAGGTTAGACATTGAGGATGTTGTTAAGGTTATAGCTGTAATAACGGCGGGGATTGCCTCAAAAGACTTTCTTGTTGCACAGGGGATTATCCCAGAAAACATCAATGCATAGAAAGATTAATGCATTTAGGCAGATTGATTTATAAAAAAAAGATTCATTCTAAAAAAGATTCATTCATTTATAAAAAAAGATGTCCGGATTAGTTCTGATGGTGGGCGGGGCTATTGTTAATGCATTGGCTTTCTCTGGCAACAATTATATGTTTAGTAAATTGCGTTCTGATGAAGAGAGAGAACGCCATAACAAGGCAATGGAAGATTTAGCTAAGGCAAGAGACGCTTACGAGAAAAGGAGAATTGCTCACTTAGACTTTATTAATAAAAAGTTAAGAGAACAGGGACATGCAGAGCACACATTTACAGACGTTGATGAAGCAATGAATGAATATTACTTAGTGACAGGAAAGAAGTTTCTAACATCGTCACCGCCAGAACTGTCTGACTTTTATGAACCATCTGAGGATCAGAAAATGGTAGAAATAGGCTTTATTATAGGTGCTATGGGAGCAATCTTTCTTCTTGCATATTCAATCTAAAAAGCATTGTTAAAAATGTAATAAAAAACAGTCCCTTCTTATGGACGATACAAAGTACAAAATATATTATTCTCCTAGAGGGTATTGGAAAGGAAAGGCTGCTATTGATAAACTGAGTAAAGCTGCTAGGGTGTCTGAATCAGAAGCGAAAGACTGGCTTTCAAAACAAGCGATCTGGCAAATATATCTGCCTGCCCCAAAAAGAATAATAAGGCCTCGATTCGTTAACTCAGTTCCTAATGACACCCACCAGATGGACTTGTTGTACCTTCCACATGACAAAGTTAGAAGAAAAAAGTTTAAGTATGCTCTAACTGTTGTTGACATGGCTTCAAGGTATAAAGACGCTGAGCCTTTAACGGATAAAAGCTCAACTGCTGTGGCTGTGGCTTTACAACAAATATACATGCGAGGTCCATTAAAGTATCCTAGGATGATTCAGGTTGATGATGGGAAAGAGTTTAAAGGAGCTGTAAACCAACTGCTTTTAAGACATCGGGTTACAGTTAAGAGAGGGATCCCAGGCAACCATCGCTCCCAAGCTCCAGTAGAAAACTTTAATAAGAATCTAGCTGAGCGCCTGTTTACCTATCAATATCATAGAGACCTTATGGACAAAACACGCAACACAGAATGGGTTAGGAGATTGCCAGCAGTCTTACGCGCCATGAACAATGAAGAATTTAAAGCAACGGGCCTTAAGCCAGTGAACGCGATCAAATTAAAAAAAATAAATATTACTGAAGACATCCAAGGTAATCAAAAACTCTTGCCGTTCGGACTAAAAGTAAGATACTTGTATGCTCCTGGAGAGGCAGAGGGTGATGTTAGAATTAGAGCCACAGACCCCATATGGAGCGTAGATGTATATGAAGTTGAAAGAATTATGAAAACAACCCCTCCTGTGTATTATTTAAGAGAGACTCTTTCTTCTAGCGGTGCTACTACGTCTAAAAAACCTGTCCCTAAAAGATCGTTTGTTCGCGAAGAGTTGCAAGTTGTCCCGCCAAACACAGTGCCTGTTAGTTAAAAAAAAAAGTATTTATTTTTTTGTTAAACTTATGATTTATTTATTTTAGTTCACATCTTATTTTTTTTTTTTTAGTCTATTTTGGTTTAACTGATTGTTTGCTTGCTTTTCAATGTTCTGTTTGATTGTCTCAGTGTCTACCTGTTGCGAAGTAAAAGTCTTTCTCCACTCCTTTTGAACTTCAGTTTTTTGTCGTCTGTAATCCTCACCATCAGCCATAAGGCGCTCAAATTCTTCAGCTGTAATGTTTTCATCCTGCAATGCTTTGCTTATTCTCAGTCTTAATGAACAAAGTTTTGCTGATGCTAGGGCTACAATGGCAGTGTGCTTTTGTAGTTTAGGCGTTAATTTTTTTAAAACAGCACTCACAATCATAGACATAGCACCTAAACCCAAACCAATGCTCCCTAATGCTAAAGAGGCTGGCGCTCCGGCCCCAGTAGCTAAAAGAGCAACGCCGGACCCAGTACTTACGCTCGCTACAGCTGATGAGCCGGTGATTATATAAGAAAGAGTATTTAAAACTTTAGCATATTTCTTTCTAGTAACCCTATACTTATTCAAGTCACTTTCTATTTCTTCTTGAAGTTCAGTTATTTGCTCTAACCTAAACTTTTGAGCTTGATCATCCATTTTTTAATTAAGATTAATTTTTTAAATAAGATTAATCTTGTACATATCTTCTTATTAACCCTTCTGGCAGCACTTCATCAACAGAGTAAAACGCAATAAAATCAACATACTTAATAAAAATAAAATCGAGTACTGTTAATTTGGTTTTGTCAACCATCACAGTAACTTTGTCAGAAGATACAAAAGTCTTTATTTCATCCCCGTTTTTAGTAATAACAATAACAAGCCTAAGAGGCCCGTCCAAGTTTTCAGACTTTATTTGTACACCTCTAATTAACGTATGCTCTGGCAAACTAGGATCAGACTCCCTTGGAGTAATCAATAAGCGAAAAAGCATCGTCATTTTTCTAGGCAGTGATTCTAGTTTTGGGTTAAACTCTAAGCCGACGGTGTCACCCCCCACTTCAGCTAAGGACTTCTTTCTCCGCAGCATATATTCAGAGCCCTGCTTAGTTATTTCAATCTGCTTTTTCTGTTGTAATCCTGGGACTAGGCTAGCAAGAAGGCGTCCTTCATTCAAAGCTTTTCTAAAATTGTTTTTCTTATCAAAGTATACATAGGGGCTTCGTAGTTCAAACTTTAAATCCCAGTTAATGTCAGGAAGCAACGCCCAGGCATTCTCTCGTTTATGAAGTTTGTATTCGTGTTTGCCAAAATCGTTTGCCCTTAGATTTCTTATCTCTTCCAGGGTAGGATATTGCTGTCGTTTTTTTATCTTCAATTTCTATTCGTTTGTAAACGCCATCGTCGGTGTACTCAAATCCATAAACATTTCCTGCCACCCCTATTAGATCAAAGTCAGTTGTATCTGCTAGATCTTTTATCTCTACTGCAACGCATTTAGGAGCTAACGCTGCTTTTGATTCTGGCCCTCGAGACATTTTTTAATATAAGCAATCTATAATAAGCAATCTATAATAAGCAATCTATAATAAGCAATCTATAATGAGCAAACGTATTGAACTGGTGGGTCAGTCCGTAAGCATAGTTTAGCGTGCTTAGATTTTTCTAGCTGCTCTTTTATTTTTTTTAGTTCATCCTTGTCCCTGATTATATAATTTTCACTTAAACATTCTTCAAAACTATCCCTGTCCTTAGTATAGAATAAGATGACTGATTTTAACTGCGATCTAAAGTCTTTTAAGACAGCATTGTATTTTTGAGTTAAGAGCCAAACAGAAACTAATGCGTGTCTTCCGCTAAAGGCCAGCTTAGACAGAGTCCTTCTTTTTTTAACAATGTCTTGCTCAGCTGAACAGTCATCAATAATAAACAGCGTTTCGGTTCCCTCAAATAGCCTATAGTAATGTTCTAAACAGTCGCTTAGCTTGTCAGTAGGATCAACTAAAAATATTTTTTCGTCTGTCCAAACAAACTGCCTTTCTTTGTAAGACTTGTTATGCTTAATGGTTGTGCAGAATATAACAATGTACTCGTAATGAAACCTGTAGACTGTTTGTAACAAATCAAGCACGAAGACAGTTTTCCCACACCCAGTAATCCCACAAATAAGCGAACAGTGCGGGTCTTTGGGCAAAAAGTTCAAACTATCCATCTGTTTTAATAGGCTATTTCTTTCAGTCTATTTTCTTCAATGTTCAGCTGGGCGTCATAAACCACAAAAACGAGCATTTGTATCTGGCCATTCTCCTCCTCTTCCTTATTAATCTGTATGAGTATGCCATCTGACCCTACCCTTCTTCCACTCCCGTGCAGTCTGTTGTCATACGTGGATCTAAAATCCAGCCATAGTCCATATTTGTCTGTTAGATAATCTTCGAGTCTTACATCGTGAAGGTGAAGTTTTTTACACACATGGTCGGCTGTGGGGCTTGTCTGTCTGCCCCCGGCGAATAACTTTCTTATTTCATCAAAGTGTTGGTCGGGCAAAAGTCCGGCTGAATACAGCTGAAAAGGCTTGCCATCTACTGTGCAAGACAACTGCTCAATTTTTGGGTTGTAAAACACCTCAGATTCTCTCTGAAAAGGAGCTGAGGGTTCAGTAAATAGCAAGAGAACCCCCTTTAGGGACCTTAAAGAATTGCTTATAGCTATTTCCCAGACAGCGTCTTGTTGTTTTTAATCGCTAGACTGTGGTGTAAAACTCTTTCAAAGTAAACAACCGTCTTACTTTTATACTGGTTTAAGATTATTCTAGCCAGTTCAGGGTTAGTAACAACATCAAAATTAAGAGAGATGTTGCTGACAGTGTATCTGGCTTGAGGATCATCTGATAAAATAACAGACCCGCTGTCATTGAATGTCAGTTCATAAGTAAGTTTGTCTCTTAGTGCGCCTTGGTAATATGGCTGATGGGGTTTTAACAGTTCAAAATCTAGAGGGATGCAAAATCTGTTCTTAAATGCTCGCGCTATTGCCTGGTCTCCCTCGTCTTCCTTTGCATCTGCAGCATTAAGCCTGTGCTTAAGGCCGTTTGGGCTCTGGAATTCCCTGAAAGATTTTGTCTTTTCTTTCTGTTCTAGGCAGCCACAGATCAGAATAGAGATTAAAAATGTCTGCGCTACTCAGTGAGAAGACTTCTCTACCTTCCAGTTTGATTACCATATTTTTAATGATGGCCCTGCCCAGGTTAGCAACGACAGTAGCATTAGGATCCGCCGACTCAATATCTATTTTGAATGACAGCCTGGCAGTGCCTGGCATTATAACATCGTCAGGCCCGAGATCACTAAATCTTACTGTTAACATTTCATTGGGCTCAATTGTTGATGGATTATTTACAACGCGCACAGTCTGTCTTATGCCTTTTATGCCATGGGGCTCCTTCGCTTTTCTGAATGGATCAAGGTCGCAGCCGTATGGGTTCATTTTTTATAAAACAAAAAATAATAAATATATAAATATGGCTGAAGGCGACGATTATGACGCGATTAGTCCTATTGAAGAAGAAGATGATGAAACAGAATCGGGTCCTTCATTAGAAGAAGAATTTGAAGAAGCACGTTCTTCAACCCCTTCATTAGAAGAAGAAACACCCCCTGGAGTTATTGCAGCTCGTGCAGAACTATTAATAAATAAAATTAACTCATTCTATAGAAGCATAGGACTAGAGCCGCCAGAAGGCCACAGTCCTTTTGATTTTAAGATGGATAAAAGTAACCATCTGTATGTAAGGACTAGTAAAGGCCTTGTACGACTTACTACAAAACCAGACCCGGCCAAGTTTTTAAGCAAGAGCACAATTCTTAGAGATCTCCCTGCTGCCGACCGAAGGCGATTAAACCTTATTAAAGATTTAAGGCCTGAGGCTGTTAGTGCTTTACAAAGCATAGTGCAAGAGTTGCCATCGCAATCTGAAATGCAAAACATCCCTCTTCACGAATTAAGTCAAAGAGCAGATGAACTAATAGCAGAAATTGAGACGAGTTTTAATGAGAAGACACAGTTAAAACCAATTGCCGGTTCTCAATTGCCTAGTCAAAGAGAAGGTGAGCTGAGTCCTGATGAAGAAACGGCTTTAAAAACAATTGATGATCCTTCATTGTCTGAGCGTGAACACGAGGTTCTTAAAGCTAGAATCAAGGATCTTGAAGCTAGAAACAGGGATCATGAAGCTGAACTGCGCGATCTCAGGTCTGTTAAGTCTTCTTTAACAACTACGAACGAAGAACTAAAAAACAATTTGGCAAAATTTAATATACTAGAGAGAGAGATAGAACAAGAAAAAAATAAACTGGCTGATGCAGATGATAACAATTTAGGACAAGAAGAAAAGGCTAGAATACAGGCGAAAATACAAGATTTAATGATACTAAGGGCAAACAGGTTATCAGCGTTGTATATTAACAGAGAAAAAATAGATACCCAAATAAGCAGAATCAGAGAAACTATAAACAAAATGATTTATGAAAATACTACGCTAGCAGAAAGAATAAGGACTCTGTTCAGAGAGCAGGGGATTACAATAGTTAGTATATTAACAGCCGTTGGGTTTGCTATCTCTACACTGGTTTATGCATTAACTGGCAGTGCGCCAACAGGGCCAGTAGCTCCTCCAACGCCTCAGCCCGGTAAAAGTTGGATTAGAAAACAATTGCATCATCTGGCAAACTTATTAAAAAAGTTAGCCGTCAAAGCGCTTGATGCTCTGCCGGGCATAATAGGCAGTGTTGTTAGTTGGGTTTTGTCTACCATAGGCAAAGTGGCTGGTTATATGGCCGACCATCTGTGGACTTTGGGGGTGCTGGCTGCTGGTTTAATTTTTAGTGAAATAAAGTATGGCTAATCCAGTAAAAGTTAAAAACACAACAAGGGCTGTCTTTTCACTAGTGTGTCTGTCGGGGTGAGGTACATCAACAGGCGGGGGGTCGCTTTCTGGCTGCGGGCTGCTTATAACTGGTGGGGGGTCGCTTTCTGCAGGTTCTGGGCTAGATACTTTTTTTTTAAATGGCTGGTGCGGGCCTTGTGTTTAAGCCTTGAATGTGTCCTAAGTTTTGGTCGTCTCCAGCTATGAGGATTTCATTATTATAATTCTGTATCATGCCAATCTGCAGTCTGAGGTCAGAAGGCAGCATGTATAATCCATGACCCACAACAAAGTCAACCTTTGACCTAGCATGTGAAAGAACGTTTTGGTACCTTTGTATACTGGAAGGCAAATCAACAGCAGAGTTAATAGCATCTTCTAAATTGGCTAGAAATTGTTTTCTGGCGTCAAAGCCTGTAGATTGATCCACTATGCTAGACTTGGTCTGTGCTTGCGCTCCTAAAAGGCACCAAACGTACGTGCGTATGGAGTCATTAAGTCTTTGCACTCCTGGCATTGTTAGGCCTTTACTTTCATCTAAGATAAATGTTGCCCAAGCATTGGGGTGTTTTTGTTCTATTGATCCCAATCTAACTTGGGAGTTTGGCTTAAAAGAGGTGTGGCCGGGCCAGTAGTCAAAATTATATTCTCTACGCTGACCCCACAAATACAATGTGCCCAACCCGTGATTGCGGTCTAACTTTTGTCTAAAGTTATTTGAAGGTTTAATGTTAAATTCGTTGCAGATTCTTTCATATGCATTATTGTCCATTGGGCTGTTGAATGGATTAAACGCGTTGTCGTTGGGGAGGGGTACTTGTAGTTCAGTTAGTATGCGTCTATACTGATAATAAACATGAAAGTTATATACTGACCTTACTAAGAGATTGGGGTGGTATAAATGGTTTGCATATGAAACACCGCAGCCGGTGGTTGAGCAGTAAATGGCAAAATTTAACTGATTCTGGTAAAAAGCCATAGGGTTGGATGACCATGCTGATGGCACTCTATCACTCTTTATTGGAGGATTTAAATATCTAGTTAGTGGGTTTACAAGTCTAACTAGAAAGCCATATGATTCATCCACTGCGATGGTTAGGTTACTAAAGTCCAAAGATTTGGGCTCATAAACCCCTCCTACATCGTAAGCAGCACTTTCATTATATTTAAAAGGTTCCATTTTTAAATAGTTTTTAAAAAGGATTTAAAAAGGATGTACATTTATATAACTAAACAAAACACAAGTGTGTTCTTAAAGTATCCAATTAACAATAGGCGCGGTAATAGTAGGGTTGCTCTTAGAAAAATTGGTTTTAAAGTTAAGTGGTTTAATATATTTGAAGAAGCTCAGAATAACTGGATTAATATTAGTAATGAAGAGGGTAATCAAATAACTCATGAAAAAATACCAGAAGGCTATTACAGCTTTTGTTCTTTAAAAGAAGTATTTAACGAATTAGGCATATTGCTAAAAATTAACGAAGCAAACCTCAGAATTACTATGCATTTTCCACTAGAAGAAAAAAGAGAATACACTTTTCCTAAAGGCCTTGCGCGAATCATGGGCTTCCACAGTACTAGCAGATCTTATAAATTTAGTACAAGAGAAAACATCTATCAATTTGAAGGTAATGAACCATGTGATTTTCTCGT
>JAMYXO010000122.1:30000-32500 GCA_033310375.1 Conus canariensis
CACACACACACACACACACACGCACGCACACACACGCACACACACACACACACACACACACACACACACACACACACAGAGAGAGAGAGAGAGAGAGAGAGAGAGAGAGTCGGTGGCAGGTCTTGCGCAACAACCTGTGAAAAAGTGAGTCTGGACTAAAGGTAATAAGTGAAAGTAAAACGGAAAGAAATGAAAGTAGCCAATCTTTCAGCTGGACTGGAAACAACATATTCTCTGTATAACTACTGATTCAACACGAAGCGATCAATTTTAACAACACGCACCTTGGGTTACCGGGAACAAATAGTCTACTTGAATTAAGCGCTTATTAAAATTACGAAGAGTGAAAGTATTCGACCTTATGAAACAGAAAGAACGCCTTTGGCCAGGACAGCACAGAAACATGAAATCATGACGTCATTTAAATGATGGGAAAGGTTGATCAGTTCGGTGAGTTTGACAGTAAGAGGAAAATTGTTTCAGAAGAGGTCAATCCGTTCCCTTGACCTTCGTCCGGCTTCTAACCTAATCTGTCCACACCAAAGTCCACTAATGACATTAAGTACGCAAACACTTGCTTACAAGCACGCAAACATACACAAATGCAGACAGACAGACAGACACGCGCGTGCGGACACACGCACACACACACACACACACACACACACACACACACACACACACACACACACAACACACCACTCAGGGAGACAGAACAATGCAAATAAACACACACACACACACACACACACACCACACCACACACACACACACACACACACACACAAGATCAAAATGCTTCCGCCGAATATGAGAAGATAAGTGGTTTCTCGTTCTTCGTTTTCACTGTCCTAAATGTTTTTTGTTTGTTTGTTTGTTTGCTTTTTGTTGCCTGAAGAAGACCCAAGAGGTCGAAATGCTTTGTGTTTTGCCCTGTACTTTGTCTGTCTGTGTCCTTGGCGGTAACTAACCCCCTCTCTTTCTAAATTTTGCTTCATTTTCCGCCCTCAGTCTCTTCGTTTTGAAACAATCAAATCATGATTTTCTGTCCATGGTCAGGCGTCCTACGCCTCTCCAGTCTCAGCCCCTCTTTTGAATGTCTTGATTTTCACGGGAAGTAAGGAAAGAAGGTAACATTGCTTATAGCCCAGCCGACCGCAACGGCCATATCAGGGCTGTCACCACGTTAAAATCAACTCACAAGTCATCAAAACAAACAAACAAACAAAAACCAAACAAACACAAAAAACCCTTTCACACATGTCTTTAAAATACAGCTTCTAAAAAGGCACCAGAAACTTCGTTAAAAATCTTTCTTCTATAAAATCTTAAATCAGATGAAAAATGTTAATCTCTTTCAGAAACTCAAAGATAACGTCAGGTGGGACATCTCTGAACAGGGTTTTCATGGACTCTGCTTTAAAGTGTTTATGTCTCACATCGTGCAAGTCCCAACAATCTAAAAGAATATGTTTCACTGTAAATGGAACATAACATGGAATACACCACGGAGCTTCTTCACCTTTTAAAAGATAAGAATGGGTATAAAACGAGTGGCCTGTGTGCAAACGGCACAGGACTGTTTCCTCTTTTCGACCGCCTCTGGAACATGGTAAAAACTCGTTGAGGTTTGGACGGATTTTATATTGTTTGTTATCCGTCGGCAAGGTCCATTCCTCTTGCCAGAGGTCTTTGACATAGGCCTGTGTTTTGGGTTTGAGATCAGTGTGAGGAACAGTAAACCTGATCAACTTTTCCAATGTGGCGTTCTTGGCAAGCTGATCAACCATCTCATTGCCTGGAATGTCCACATGGCTGGGAACCCAAGCAAACACTACGTTGTGTCCGTTTGATTTTAGGGAGGTGTACAGTTAAAAAACTTTCAGTAGTTGAGGGTGCTTAAGATTACGGCCAGCAATGGCCTCCAAAGCAGAAAGGGAGTCTGACAAAATAAGGAAATCTTTCTGTTTCGATTTGTCACACGGGAAGTCACAAACCACAATGTGGCCTTGCGCAGAAGTTATCTTTTTCTTCATGTTCAAATTTCACTTTTTTAAAAAAGTACGCAATTCTGATGTCACCGTGAAAAAAAATCTCCACTAAGGGAAGGTATTCGTTTGTATCTATTGTTTTGCAAAAGCTTCGTTCCCTCAGCTTTGGAGTTTATTGACAAATTCTCAAGACATGGCTTTGTTAAAACTGTGTTCTACTGGCATATTAGACAATTTCAATGTATTTTCAGTTCACACTAAACCAGTCATCTTTAACAGAACTAAGCTCTCATACCAGAGAGGGAAAGAAAAGGGAATTCTGTATCCTAGAAAACAAACAAACAAACAAACAAACAAGAATAGCTTATACCGGTTCAGTCCAGTAATTCTGTATGCTAGAAACAAACAAACAAACAAGAATAGCTTATACCGGTTCAATTCGGTAATTCTGTATCCTAGAAAAAGAAAGAAAGAAACAAACAAGAATAGCTTATACCGGTTCAATCCAG
>JAMYXO010000122.1:40000-77603 GCA_033310375.1 Conus canariensis
TTATACATGCTTGCCTTTGACCTTAGACTATCAGAATTGGCATGATACAAAAATTATAATATTGAAAATCCTACATAGCACGGGAACGGCCAAAACTTAGGACACAATCATAGAGCTTTAAACACAGGCCGACGCCAGCCACTTTTGAAAAAATGTATCTAAGCCCTGAAAGCGTTCCCCCCACCGCAGTTCTAAGCAGCCCGCAGCCCAGAAAGCGACCCTCCGCCACCAGTTGATTAGCAGCCCAGAAAGCAGTCCATCCGCCTGTTGGTGTACCTCACCCCGTCAGACACACTAGCGAAAAGGGACAGCCTTGTGTGTTTTTAACCTGTTATGGATTAGCCATACTTTATTTCACTAAAAAATTAAACCGGAAGCACAGCTCCCCCAAAGTTCCACAGGATGGTCTCGGCCTTATAAACCAGCCACTTTTGCCTATGGTAGACAAAACCCAACTAACAAGATGCCTTTTATGCCAGGAGAGCATCAAGCGCGTTGGCAGCTAACTTCTTTGAATAAGTGTGCAGATGGTGCTATTGTTTTATAATACAACTTTTTACCGGGCTGAGGCGTGGAGGAGCTACTGGCCCTGTTGGCGCACTGCCAGTTAATGCATAAAACCAGTGTAGAGATAGCATACCCAATGGCTGTCAATCATTCTAACTATTGTAATCCCCTGCTCTCTGAACAAAATTCCTTATTCTTTCTGCTACGTAGAATTTTCATGAATATTCTGTTTATGTTTCTCTGATTCTTGTTTGTTTGGGGACGCTATTTTTTTCTCTGTTAGTAGACAGCGTTCTAACCTGCCGCTTTTCTAGCATTAAATCTTGTATTTTCTGCTGTATTCTAGCCTTTCATCTCGCCCTAAATTGTTATCATCTGCATCGGCCAGTTTATTTCACTTTCTTCTTCTATCTCTCTATACTAGTCACCTATAGTTTTGCCAAATTGTTTGTAGTTCCACCCCTTATAGTCTTTAGAGCAGTATTAAGACCCATGATTTTCACGCATAGGCTATGGAGAATCATCACATTGTGTTTAACTTGTGTCTCTCATTAAAACTCGCCTCAATTTTCTGCCGATTAGTTCATCTGCCTGTTCGATTTACCCTTCTTGAAGAGGTATGTTTTGCATTTCAGCATCGGTTGGCAGCCTTTGCCCCTAGTTCCTGTAAGCTCTATCAGCTCTCAGACCTTAGATTGCCAATAATGTTTAACTGCCTTTGGTCAGAAATAGGGTGTCTCTAAGAATTGTGTGCTCTGCTTAAAAATGGGTTGGGTCTGTTTTGTAGTAAGCCGTACATAAGCTTTCCTTTACTTGTTCTTACAATACAATTGATTATTTTCACTGTTAAAAATTATTAACACTAAGCGTTCTGGCGGCTCTCGCCTATACTGGCATATAACGATTTCAATTCTATCTAACAATCGTATTTGGCTTATTCCTGCTCCTTCAAGTTCTTCTTGCAATGAAAGGACTCGGCTCTCATTTCTTCATCTTCTTCTTCAATAGGATCAATACCGCGTCTAAAATCACTTCATTCAGCCTTATTTTTATATTTATTATTTTTGTTTTTATAAAAAATGTAACCTACGGCTGCGACCTCGATCCATTCAGAAAGCGATAGGAGCCCATGCATAAAAGGCTTAAGACAGACTGTCGCGCGTGGTAAATAATTCACACATTCAAAAATTGAGTCCAATGAAAGTTAAACAGTAGATTTAGTGACTCGGGCCTGACGATGTTATAATGCAGCACTGCCAGATGTCATTCAAAATTAGACATTGTGTCAGGGCGAGATACTAATGCTACCGTCGTTGCTAACTGGGCAGGGCCATCATTAAAAATATGGTAATTAAAATGGAATGGTAGAGAAGTATTCTCACTGAGTAGCGCAGACATTTTTTAATCTCTTTTTATATGATCTGTGGACTACCCAGATAACTGATAGGAATGACAAATCTTTCAGGGAATCCAGAGCCACAAACGGTTCTTAAGCACAGGCTTAATTGCTGCAGATGCAAAGGAAGACGAGGGCAGACTAGGCATAGCGCGAGCTTTAAGAACATTATTTTGCATCCCTTATAGTTTTTGAAATGTTAAAACCCATACAGCCATATTACCAAGGCGCTCTAAGATTCAAACTTACTTACGAACTGACATTCAATTACAGCCGGGTCTGTTATTTTATCAGATGACCTCAAAGCCAGTTACAATGGTTAGAACATCTATCTTAATTTTGATGTTGTTACTATTCCCCGAACTGGCTAGAAAATACAATCTTAAACCAGTATAAAAGTAGACGGTTGTTTACTTGAAAGAGTTTGACACACCAGTCTAGCGATTAAAAACATGCAAGACACTGTCTGGGAAATAGCTATAAGCAATTCTTTAAGGTCCCATAAAGGGGGTTCTACTTGCTATATACTATCCCTCGGCTCCTTTTCAGAGCAGAATCTGAGGTGTTTTACACCCAAAATTGAGCAACTGTCTTGCACAGTAGATGCAAGCCTTTTCAGTTGTTTTCAGCTGGACTTTTACCTGAGCAACACTTTGATGAAATAAGAAAGTTATTCGCCGGAGGCAGACTCGTCAAAGCCCACAGCCGATTCATGTGTTGTAATAAAACTTCACCTTCACGTTGTAAGATCGGAAGAATTATATTAACAGACAAATATGGACTATGGCTGGATATTTTGATCCACGTATGACACAGGACTGCACGGGAGTGGAAGAAGGGTAGGGGCAGATGGCTACTCATACAGATTAATAAGGAAGAGGGGAGAATGGCCACGTCTCTCAATATGCACGTTTTTTGTGGTTATGACGTTCCAGCTGAACATGAAGATAATAGACTGAAAGAATAGCCTATTAAAACAAATGATAGTTGGAACTTTTTGCCTCAAAGACCCGCACTGTTTCGCTTATTTGTGGATTACTGGGTGTGGGAAAACTGTCTTCGTACGTGATTTGTTTCAAACAGTCTACATGTTTCATTACGAGTACATAGTTATATTTGCACAACCATTAAGCACACATGTCATAAAGAAAGGCAGTTTGTTTGGACAGACGAGATTATATATTAGTTGACTCTTCTGATCCAAGCATCAAGCGACTGTTTAGAAACATTACACTATGGCTATTTGAGGGATTGAAACGTGTTTATTATTGATGCTGTTCAGACGAGAATATAGACATTGTTAAAAAAAAGAAGGAACTCGGTCTAAGATGGCCTTTAGCGGAGTCACGCATTAGTTTCTGTTTGGATCTTAACTCAAAAATTACAATGCTGTCTTAAAAGGACTTTGGCGCAGTTAAAATCAGTCATCTTATTCTATATAAGGACAGAGATGTTGAAGAATGTTTATGTGAAAAACTATATAAATCTGGACAGATGAACTAAAAAAAATAAATGAGCAGCTTAGAAAAATCTAGCTCCACGCTAAAAACTTATGCTTTCGGATGACCCGCCAGTTCAATACGTTTGCTTATTAATAGATTGCTCATTACTGAATTGTTGATTACAGATTGCACATTACAGATTGTTTAATAAATAATTGTTTATAATAAAAAGAATGTCTCGAGGGCCAGAATCAAAAGCGGAGTTAGCTCCTAAATGCGTTGCAGTAGAGCTAAAGATTTAGCAGATACAACTGACTTTGATCTATATAGGAGTGCAGGAAATGTTTATGGTTTGAGTACACGGAAGATGGTGTTTTACAAACGAACAGAAATTAAGATTAAAAACGGCAGGCAATATCCTACCCTGGAAGAGATAAGAAATTATGGGCAAACGATTTTGGCAAACACGAATACAATCTTCATACGAGAGAATGACCTGGGCGTTGCTTCTGACATTAACTTGCATTTAAAAAACACACACACACACACACACACACCCCCACACACACAGAGTCAGCGGGCTCCAAACCCCATTTCTTTTTAGATACCTCCACCTCCTTTGCAACCTGCCCTTTTTTTTTTTAACTATAGTTCCTGTTTTTCTGTCTTTGGGGACCTTTCACGACTTCGTTCTTTAAAAACCCTTTTAACATTTTCAATGTGGTCACAATTCATTACATGCCAGGTTTTTTTGGTAATCGGGCAAACAGAGAGTGAAAATTATACACTGTCCAAGTGGGACGGCTTTTTAAATTTGGGCTCTGTTTACCTGTAGGGCAATGTCGTTGTATTTTTTGTTACTTTTGATAAGTTTTTCAAAATTTGTAAAACCTCTCACATCTAGGAGTGAGATATAAAGTGGAAGGCTGGTTTCTAAAAAAGCATAGTCTTCCCACTGTAATGATGTCAATACATTTGCAATATAATGAATTGCTTTGTTTCTTTTTTTTTCAAAATGTGATTACTGCCCCTGTAAACGTAAGACCTTTTTCCATGTACTTTTTTGATACCCTTAAAAGGGCCCGTGTGGTTGAAGAATCAACAATAAAAAAAAATAACAAACATTTTGTCCTTGATTCTCATTAACCATTTCTTTGCCAGACGTTCTGTTTTGCATAAATCCCATTCCCAGCCATTTTTCAAAAAAACCTTATTTCTACCACATGTATAAACGCAGATATCTCGGGACTAAGAAACAAATTTCTCGCTTTTTTTTTGTAAAATGGAGAGATACACTGTTTTCTTATTTATCATAATATTTTTGTAAGGAAAAGCCCCAAAAATTTTTTTAGTTTTCCCAAAATTTTAAAGTGCAAAAAAAATGAAAAGAAAAAAAATGAATTTTTCTTTTCTTCTCAACATAAAAAAAAAGACAGCATGCCAACAAACTCTCAGCGGGAAAGGAAAAATATTCCTTTTAAACCAAATGAAGACCAGAAAGAATGGAATATCCAACAAAAAAAATGTAAAAAAAAAAAACCCAGCCATAAACCACATACTCCAACACAGGAAACGGGTGACGGCAGTGCACAATAACAAGGAATTTCAAGTTTGGGGTTTAGCCCCGGGTTTAGTTTTCGACAGAATGACAGCTACAAAAGACTCTATTCCCACCGCATACGTACACAAGATGACAGGCAAACTTAAAAAGGGTTAGCCAGCCCATGGATCAGCTGACCGTACCTTCCCGAAATCTTGCCGTGTGTTAGAAAATTCAAAAAACTACATGGGGCACAGGGGGCTCCAAAAGGTTTTTACGCTGAAAACTGGCACCTCTCTTCACCCCTTTTTCAGTGCGTCAAAAAAGGTTGTCAACATCGTTTTGTTTTTCAAAATGTCACTCCGTCAAGCTGGTTTGGGCTGTTCATAATCACTGGGAAAGCACATCAGGGGAAAAGACGGAAGTAGTCACAGGTTTAAAAACCCTTTTCACCCACTCCTGAAACAGCAATCAAAATAATTAGTGATAGATTTATGGGTGACACGAAAAGCAATCACACACACACACACACACACACACCACACACACTACACACTTCTTATGCCCCACTGGTACACACATAAAAGAAAGAAAAAGTAACACACACACACACACACACCACACACCACACACACACACAACAACACTTCTTTTGCCCCCACTGGTACACACAAAAAAAAAAAAAAGTAACACACACACACACACACACAACACACACACACACACACACCTAAAACACTTCTTATGCCCCACTGGACACACATAAAAGAAAGAAAAGGAACACACACACAACACACACACACACACAACACACGCACTTCTTATGCCCCATTGGCACACACCTGAGAGAAAAAAAAAGGGGAGCACACACACCCAACACACCAACCTTTTCCCTCACGGGTTGAAAGCAATAAATTTCTTAGAAAAAAAAAGTCTTTCACTTCCCTGTTGGGTCTCTGGAACCGGGGGAACCATTCAAGGGGATCATAATTCCCCCAAACACATGTTGCTGCATACCTCCGACACGTGTCAGTCGGCCCCATGCCCCCTTCGCCCTCAACCCTGTTGCAAGCCATGTGTTTGCAGTTCACTGCCCTTTTACTATCTTAGCTTTTTGGTTGCCCCCCCCCCCCCCCCCCCCCCCCCCCACATGATTTTTAAACTGTCATCACTGCTGGTTGGCTCAAACCAAACACTGGGCCTCGTCTCGTCTCTCTCCTCTGCCTCCCCCCTTTACTTTGCATGCACCAACGCCCCCACTCTGCAGTAATTTGGCAACTCTCGCTGTCCCATAATTTTATGGGCACCGCTGGGTGTACCTTTTACGTCAGGATCAACTGACCCTCTACTCAATATTTCCAGCACCTGATCTGTGGAAATGTACGGGAGGCTGATACATGAAGTGCTTCGTTTTGACTCGTAGTGAATAAAAAACAATCGGGATAAATCGAAAAAAAAAAACCTTAACTGAACAGCGCCTACAAGCAAAAGGGTGGGCACAGGCAGGGAACCCCCAACGATGACTTATTGCTGGGTTTTTTATCTCTGAACTTGAAAATGAAGTATCGGGGTTAGGCAAACCCCAGTTGTCACACTCAGCGACGTTGGGGGTAAACCACATGGCGCAGAAATCAACATAGCGTGAAGGGTTAAAAATACTTTTTAACAGAACAAAAAAAACAAATTTACCTTAACTAAAGAAAAAAACAACTTACCCCAAAGACCAATGATAAAAGTGGCTGTGGCAACGGGAATAGCTCAGGGTGGTGTTTCTCCCGTTGTCTGAGTGAATCTTTTCAAATGACAACCAACAATCAGAACAAAGCTATTGTCAGGTGACTCCAAAACAGGGACCTCCAAGTTTAACCACAATCTGCAATCACAAGCCCATGTTAGAATTTATTTTCACCCCTCACAGAAAGTTATTATAACACAATTTTTAAAAAAAAAAAAAACCCAAATCACATTAGTCGAAATTAGCAAACTAACTTCAATTATTTTTTTTCACTTGTGACAGTCATTCAAAATCATTTGGTGTGAATGGGAATGCTGTTTTTGGTTCATCGCCAGGTCACTGGAACCATGCAGTTCACAGATCAATGCAGACAAAAACCTTCAGCTCAGGGGGGTTTTTTTCATGATGCTGATCCCTTCATCAAAACCTGTTGTACATTTAAATAAAGGGGTTTAGGTTTCTATATTTTCATTGACCATCAAACATTGAAGAGTATCAAAGATTTTTTCCATCCCTTTTTTCTTATCTTAATAAAAATTAAAAGCTACATTTTTGTGAAATGATGGCTAATGCCTAAATGCACGGGAAAATTTTTTTTCACAACCTCAATGTCCGATTCAAGCTTAAACTAATCATAGGGTGCTTTTTGCTTACTTCTTAAGCTTGAGCTGGAATGGGTTTTTACCCGGGAAAACTAATAGTTTTTGCTGAGCTCCAAAATTTTGTTCTTATTTTCCCCCCCGTTTTTGCTTTCTTTTTCAGCTCAAAATAAATCAAAAAACAATAAAACAAAAGTTTCAAAAAAATCGAAAGTTTCAAACTACATTTTTTCAGTTTCTGAAATGATCATATTTGGTTTTCAAATTACGATGACAGAGTTGCTTTTTAAACGCACTCTATTTATGCTTATTCAACATGCTCCCCACAATGGAAATAACCAATGTTTTAGCTGAAAAAAAACCATTTTGGTGTTGTTGTATTGTGCGTATTAGCGGGGGTGTGTGTGTGGTGTGTGCGCGCGCGCGCGCGTGCTGTGTGTGTGTTCGTTCGTTCATACTTCTTTTTAAACGTCTTTTCATTTTAGCAATATTAGACATGTGTGGTTGTGGTTGTGGTGTGTGAGTGTGTGTGGAGTGTGATGTGTGTGTGTGAATTGTGTGTGTGTGTGGTGTGTGTGTGTGAGGGTGGTTTTTGGAGTGTGGATGTGTGTGTGTGTGGGGTGTGTGTGTGTTGATCCAGTGAATGAGCTGAAATGAAGCCAGTGAACAAAGACTCCCTTTTTCTTTTTTTCCCCACCAGGGGTTTGTTTTGATGTGTAAACTGGAACATTGGAATCAAAGTATAGCTCCGGGGAAAAAATTTCCTATAGTGAAATTTTTTTCCCTCCTATTTTTTCAATTCTACGGAAAATTTAATGATGGAAGTCACCATTTAACATTCCTTAGCCAAATCAAAAGAAACATCAACGTTTGAGTCATCCCCTCAGGTAGTGAAAGAGAGAGCCCAAGTTTTCCCCAAAAAAATTTTAGAAGACCACACACTGTCAAATCATAAGCATAACTTCTTAAACCCCCCAAAATTTTAGCAATATTGTTTTATGCTACCTTCCACTTAACCACCACCAACCAAAACTTACCATGAAAGAGGGCATTAAAAAGCTCAGAATAAAAAAAACCTGGAAAAAACTTTTCTTTATTTAAAAGGATAGACACTATTTAAACCAAAGCGAGAGGGGCTGAAATAGCCAGTGGAGAGCGCCGGGGACTCGTAATCTTGGTGACCCCGGTTGGGGGTTCAAATCTCCGCCACCTTTTCGAACGGGGGATTTTCCCTGGGATTAACCTTTCGCGGAACCCCCGGGGCAGGGTGAAGGCAACTCATCGACCCTGCACGATGACCCTTTTCAGGGGTGACGACAATGCTGCTGACTCCTGGACGGGCACAAATAAAAAAAAAAATCCCCCGTTCTCTCGTCTATGGTCAAAGGGATGCAGCGCCTAAATATTTGAACGGGGTTTTACCCACGGGAAAGGGGTAAGTTTACATGCACTCGATGACCTTTGTGACCCCAGAGTAGTCTGAACAGAAAACCCCTGGTAACGGGGAATTTCTGCAAAAGGCACACTGAAATTTTTCCTGCCTCCCCAACATATCAGGCAGAAAATTACATGAAAATTATACAGGTGTTGAACTGCTTCACAAAGTGGTTAAAGGGATAGGGAGGAAAAGGGTGTACAATTTTATCAAAAAGATTTGAGCTTGATTTAGTCTCTGCGTATTTGATATTTTACCGCCCGTATCGTCAGAACCCAAAAAACAGTGAAAAGTGTTACAATGTGCAATGATTTAATTCCTTTCTTAAAAAAAAAAAAATTCACTTGGATTCCCCATTTTGAATACCCAACTTCTCTCATCTATTCAAAGTGAGGGGGAAATTTTAGCCCCTTTTTTTCCTCATTTGCGTTGTCATACTAACCAAACAAAAAAAAACAAGATTGTGTTCCCTAGTATTTCTTAGTTGTTTCCCTAACGTAGCTTGCAAATTTTACCCAAAATATATTTAAGTCAAAGCTCATTGCAAGGGGTTTGCGTTTTCCCTTTCCTTTGATTTAACAATGCTTGTTTGGTTTATATTAGGGGAGTAAAATAAAATTAAAAGTGCAAAAAACAAAACCGCAAAATTGTACGCATTGCGTGCCCCGCAATTGCAGGAATGACTTGCTCTGCCCCGCCTGCGTGAAAGTATCAACATCGTTTTTAAATCCATTTCCCCCACAGCCCCTTTAAATGGACAAAAAACCGGGTCCATGTGGAACGTACGCATACATCTTTCACACATGTAAAATCCCATCCCAAATTTTTGGAAACAAGGCCAGTTTGGGCCCTTGGTATGATGACCTGTTTCACATAGCATACACCCTGTGTGAGAAATGGAAAAAAGAAGGAAGTAAGGAAACTGAGTGAACGTATTACTGATGACCAGGAAAAACTGAATGAAGCCCAGCTGGCAGCTCTTTCGTCGGCACACCCAGGTACCAAACCCTTGTGTCAAAAACGGGGATTGTAAGCGCTTAGAGTTTGGGTATCCTACCAAAGGATAGCGCCAAAAATAATATTCAGATAAAATAATGATACAAATTTTTTTTTTAAATTGAAAAGAACTTCTGACAAAGGGGAGTAAAAGAAAAACAGGGGGGGACCCCTCTTCAACAAGCTAAACAACTCACACAAAAAAAAAAGGGAAACGCCGGCCTGTAGAATGTTTGGAGCAATTCTTAACCTTATGGCCAAATAATTCCGGAGTTTGTTTTGTTTTCTTCATCCCACCCCCTTCCCATTTCCCCCCACACCCCCTTCCTCCTTCCCCCACACCCTTCCTCCCTTTCCACACACCCTTCCCATTTCCCCCCCAACACCCTTCCTCATTGTACCCACTGCGCCCCCCCCCCTTTCCCCCCATCCCTTTTTTTCCCCTCTCTAAGCTGTTTCCTTATTTTCTTCATGGCACCTTTGTCCTTTTTTCTCTCACAGTTTCTAATGGAATGGCATGCCCACACAGCACCTTTTAATAAGAGCAGAAATTAACTCAAAAAAAAAAAGGGTGTGTTAACTTTTTTTTTAAAGAGGGGGATGAATCAGTAAGGCGGGAAAGACTACTTGTTTTAAGAGCTTTGTTAAATTCTCTTACAGTTTTTTATTTTAAAAGCCCGTCGGGATGTAGTAATTTGACTATACTTGCTAAACACTTTTAATCAGAAAATATTAAAAACTGTATGCGTATGTGCACCCATATACAAACATATTCAACCTCTTTAAGGGCACCACTAAAATTATTTTTTTGGGGATATTTTTTGGGAAACCCAATGTTAATACACCTTCTTCAGAATTTTAGATTTTTTTTTTAAAAAGTGAACAAGTACACAAGATTTCCTCTTTTGTTGGAACTCCCATTCTGCTTGGGGGACATTGCCCCCGTAACCTCAACACCCTAAATTTTTTTGAAATCATTCAAATTGTTCAACACCTCGGCTGATTTTTGGCCCGGTGCAGGGGAACTCCAAAAAAAGTTTGGGGGGAACGGGGGACTCACTCTGACGGACCGCTGACTTTGCCCAAGCTACCGGGACTTTCTACTGACCACATGACCGGGGAACGCAGAAGAAAAAGAAGAAGTACACCCTAAAAATCTAATGGAACAAATAGCTTTTGTTTTGGGTTCTCAGCCATGTGGGCATTCGAGTTGAAAATTTTTCCAAAGTGCCACAAAGAAGAGCTGAGAAGATTATTTATCCCTAACACCAACTAAAACCAAAACCCAAGGCTTATTTAAAAAACCTCGGGCGGGGAAAAAGGGAACTTGCTGACGTAAACAAACTCTTAAAAATCCATCCAACCCTGAGAGAGTTTTAACCATGTTCCTGGGGGACTGAAAGAAAAACATCTTTGGGGTCTTTTCACCAGGTCCCTCTTTTTCACCCATTCATATCTTTTAAAGGTAAGAAAACCTGGGAGCATTCCAGCATGTGCTACCACAGTGAAACATGTTGTTGAATATAGATTTGTCCCTTCCTTTCCCACCACCATGGAGTCCAACTTGGGACCAGGGACAAAAAAAAACCCAAAGTCTTGATTCCTTCCCCGGCTTTGAAAAAAAAATATAGACAAACAGCAAACCCAAAAAACCCATTCCTCCTTTTACCTTAAATTGTTTTTTTACTTCATGATGTATCAAAACATTTTTTTGTTTGTTTTTTCTTTTATGATTTTACTTTTCTGTGAGACAGGAGAAAAAAGTTTTTTCTTTTAAATTACGCTTTTTTTTTGAGGGCAGGATGAAATAAGCTGTTAAGCTTTTCTATAAACCCTTTAATAAAAACCACTTTAACTTGACTTGATTTACTTCCTGATCATGACCATTCCAGGGACAAAAAGCACACAGGGGGTTTCCTTTCCGGCCAGGGAAATGCCTTTTTTGACCCGACCCACATTGCGCGAGCCAGTTGATACACATGGGGCCCCTGTGCACCTCCGACTAGGAGGGTCAAGCCAAAGAGCTTTTGAGAGCACCGCTATCTCTATTACCAACATCAACCCCCACGAGGTTCATCACACGGCAAAAGGAAAAATTTTGAGAAACCAAGATAAAAGAAAATGTGGAAAAAAGACTTGAAGAAGAAAGAAGATGAAAAGACCATTAAAAAAAGGCAGGCATACAATTAAAAAACAGGTTACGTTTATTTTTTGGGGCCTTCACCTTTAAACCTGTCTGACATGGGAGACCTACCCGGGGACACAGCTCCTACTATGTTTGCTTAGGCCATCAGCAACTTGGCTAAAGAACCTAGAACATTTTACAAAACTAGCCTTCACCCAAGTACAAATGCCCCTGTCGCACAGTTTTAGGATCACTGCACCACAGAGGCCCTCTGCCCCGGAAAGGGGCGAAACCCTGAAGGGAGCTAAAGAGAACGAAAACAGGAAATTTGCATACGCAATTACACTAACCATTCAGACAGTGGACAGGGTCAGACTGCTTTGGAATGTAGACTTGTCATATCTACATTGCTTGTGACTCCTCCCCACCCCACTTCACCCCCACACCCCTCAACAACAACAAAATCACCCCCAGCAGAACATGAAAAATTTTCATACAGATTTACAGAAGTACTGAATAAGAAAGCCAATTATCGGTACAACAAACCTCATGCATCCACTTTGTTAACATTACACCCATCATTTGGCATGCCACAAGTTACATGAAATCATAACAACAAAAACAAAGGCTCCTATTGTAAAGGGAGATTCTGCCCCCAAATTTTGAGAACAGAGAGTTTGTTGGGTTTAAACCCCCCAAAAGTGGGATAGAACACGTGGGGGTAACCTAAATGGAGTTTTGGAGAGGCTGGTCCTCACAACAATTTGCCTCGGGTGGTCGGGGAGACTGTTTTGAAAGGGCAGCCATTGACTTCAGCCACATCATAGTTTTGGTTCGCTTTTTTCTGAGGTTTTGGGGGCCTCTCTTTACCGGCTGGTCTGGATGGTTTGGCCTGGAAGACTAAGTACGGGCAGGGGACCCCCGGGGAAAAAACCCTGGAGCCCTGGTTTGGTGTTGTCTTTGTTGAGGGGGACTTGAGATTGAAGAGGTAAATATCCCAGGTGGAGTCGTTTCTGGATTTTGCCCTAGTACGGAGTCGAAGGGTCTGTTTCCTCTGCACTTCAGACCCAGCCACTTTTCATGGGGGGTTTTGGGCCCCCTTGGTTTCAGGCCCTGGGGGGTAGAAAGTTTGTTCAAGACTGCCCACGAAACCAGATCCAGACACTTTAGCCTTCAGAGGTTTTTATTGTGCCAGGCCACTAAAGAGTTTTCTCAAAAACTCTTAAAGGACGGGAAGGGTATTTCTCCCCGCGTTCGGCCGAGATCATTTCTTCCTGAGCAAGTGTGGGAAGGCTGTGACGCGGTTCTTTTATCGGGTGTTTTGAAAAGTAAAGCAAAATTTGATGGTTTTTTTTCCTTTTGGTTTGGGCTATTTTTACCTAGATGGGGGCAGACAAGACACTTAGTGAAAAAACACAAATAAAGGGAATTTAAAAAGTTCTATGTTTTTTACATTTTTTTGAATAAACCCCATTTTCTTATTAACGGGAAAATGTGAATCCAAATTTCCCCCAAAATTTTTCAAGTAACTCGCAACCAAGCAGGGGCGGGCGTTAATGAGAAAATCAAAAACATTTAAATTCAGTAATTTCAGATTTTTTTTTTTAGTAACAACAAATCAATCCCGAAAAATAGATTAAACAGACGTTCGCTTTTATTGTGATTAGTGGATAACACGCCCCTGCAGGTTCCTTGTTTTGAGCACTAACAAACGGCTTTTTAAACGTCGCCTTTGTCACGGGGGAAAAGGGATAGGTTAAATCACAGTGACGAAACCGCACGGGGGCCTGTAAAACAGTCAGGGGAAGATAGTTTGATTTTTCCTCTGTGTTCGGGGTTGCTACCTGTTTACAAACGAGTTTTTTTTCTGTTTGTAACGATTGTTTCATTTTTTGAGCGAAAAAGGGTTGCGGGGTTACTTGGCTAAAAATGGCATTAATTTTTAAATCTTTTTCTTTTGTTTGTGTTTCATGTACTATTTTGTGTGGAGTACCACGGGCATCCTTTTTTATTCGGTTGCGCTCTGTTAGTCTGTGAGTTTTGATTTTTAAAATATTTTTAACCCATGGCCCATTGCACGGCTTAAAAGAAACAGCCATTATTGGGCCAGGTGAGGCCTAACGGGTGAAACGTGAGGATGCCGTACGGTAACGCACTGTCCTGAATGGGGGTGTTACTAGAAAGAAAACAGAATAGTTGGCTGGTTAGTGTCAAGAGTGTCCTTCCTGAGTTTGATCATATGGGGACACTAGGGAAAAATAAATTTTTTCCAACCATTGTCTAACGCTAAAATGGCCAAAGTGATGCTTGCTTTTGGCCTCTTTTTTGACCATGGCGGGTCTGGGAGGGTTTTGGCCGGGAAGACTAATACAGATCGAGGAGACACCCCCGGGAGACCGGGGAGCCGGGGTTGGGTTGTCTTGTTGGGGGGATTTGAGATTGTAGAGAGGTAAATATCCTCAGGTGGGAGTCGTTGCTGGATTTTGCCTAGGTGGGAGTCTAAAAGGGTCAGAAAAGGGAAAATGGTCTTTCGGGTTCTGTCAATTCACTGTGGGCTTTGGGGGCCATAGCTACCGCAACCTCACACCAAACTTTACACTTCTTTGAATTTTTTAAAGCAATTTGAAAGTGGAGGTTACAACATTATTCTGGCTTGGTTCCTGTCATGTTGGCATCGGAGGGAAAAAAATATTGATCTTTTACCCAAAAAATCCACAAAGAGAAATTGCCCCACAATATATCCCCTCTCAGATCTGAAACCCAAAAAATTAACGATTATTCAGAGACCTCTGGCAGGGGTTTGGGAAAACACAGACGGATAACAAACCTTTCAGACCGCCCAAATCTTTAAGGAGTTCCTCTCATCTACTCTGGTGGTCCAAAAAAAGAAACAGTTCGTGCTGCTCACCCCGGGCCATTCGTATTTACCCATTCCCCTTTTAAAAGATGAAGAAGCTCCGGGGGCTTTCCTTTTAGGCCCACTCACAATGAAACAATTCTTTAGATTTTTGGGACTTGCACGATGTGAACACAAACATTTTACAGCAGTTTCCATAAAAACCTTGTTCAGGGATGCCCCGCCCACGCGATCTTTGAGTTTTTGAAAAAATTTAACATTTTTCATGGGATCTAGATTTTAAGGGGAAAAAATTTTGTAACAAATTTTTCGGAGGGGTTTTTTTTTTAATGTATTTTAAAGAATTGTGTGAATGAATGATTTAGTTATTTTAACGGGGTGACAGCCCTGATGGGGCCCTTTGCGGTTGGCGGGGCTATATGCAACATTATCTTATCTTATCCTGCTGTTAAAAAATTAACTTTAAAATTTAATTTCTTTTATTTTCATTGTTCCTGCCTTTGGGCAACAGGATTCCCTTTTGTGGTGTGTGCTTATATGTGGTTCATTATAATACTGTTCTTCACTAAGAAATCAGATCCATTTTTTGACTGTAGTAACGTAACTCCCCCTTTCACAAGGTAAAATCTCAATGTTAATGTTATGAAATGAAATGAATTTTTTGATTTTAAACTTCGAAACGGGGATCCCCTTTCTTAATGTTACGATAAGAAATTATTATGTTGCTGACCCCTGCCATTCGCAAGGGGGGATCCCCTTTGGTTAATGTTATGATTATGATATTTTATTTTAGATTGCCAAAAAAGGTTTCCTCCTACCGTTTGCAACGGGGGGGGCCTTTTGTCTTTTTTTTTTAAAAATCCTGCCCCTTAATTTTGGTAATTCTTTTGGCTGCAGGGGAATTTTAAGATTTTTTTTGTAACTAAGACCTACTGTTTTAATATATATTTCACCATTCCATTTTTAAATGTTTGATACTTGTCTTGGCTTAATTTGAATGATTATGTTTTTTTGTACGTTTCTATATAAACCCATTTTATGATTATATTTTTATTTTTAAATAGGTCAGGGGTTTGGAAGGCTGTTCGATCCAACCATGTTTTCAAATAAAAGAAGAAAAAACCCAACGAGCTGGTGTTGGCGTGGAAGATGAGTCCCACTCTCTTCTTTTTCCCCCTCTCCCTCCCCTCTTCCCCCTTCCCCAAATTTTTATCCATTTTACACTATCAAACCTTTTTGCCCCACTGAAACACAAATTTTTTTAAAAAATGAGAATTAGGGTTTTTTTTTTTTCAGTTTTTACGAAATTCAAAATCTAGAAACTAAAAACTACGAACGCCTTTTAGTTTTCATTCAACAAACAATGCTTTGCTAACTACTCATGAAGTAAAAAAATAAAAACAAATTAACACTATTTAAAAAGATCCCGTTTACAAATTTACTGAAATAATGGAACATCGATTTGAAATGTTTTGAATTTCTCCCCGACACAGACAATCCAGACTTTAAATTTTCTTCTTGCTGTTAATGGCTTACTCAAAAGGGCAGAGAGGGAAAATAAACCACTCCTGAAAAGGAAAGACACAAAATATATGAAAATAAATGTATGATCGTTTTTTTTAAAAAACAAAAACACTCCAATCTGGAGTACACTTAAACCTAGATTTAGACATAACCCTAAGCTGTCGTTTGGCTTAGACGCTTTATCTGGGGAAAACAAAAGACGTTATAGGGCTGAACATTTAAAAAAATTCTAAAATGCAGGCCTGTGAGTACAAAAGCATATCAAACTTGAGTGAAGTTGTTTTCTTCAGCACCGTAAAACACTGAGATTTTTATGGTCACAGCACATCAAGTGATCAACTTCACACAGCACAAATCAAACTCTAAAAAAACTCTTTTCTCAAAAAGGAAAAACAAGTTGGAAAAAACACACAGTGACTTACAGCAACTGCCCCCTTTTGAGGGGCCACCTCACGCCTCCACAAAATGAGGGTTGGCATTACACTACAAGACAATAATGTAAAGCTCTGCATGGAATAGCTTTAGGGCTTTTGTAAAATTTAACAAGAAAAGTGCAAATCAAGCTAAAAACCAACAGTTGTGGGCAATTAGAGAACCCATAGCTTGATCCTATGGGTTCCCGTGTAGCCAAATGGAAAGTTATAGTTAATTTCTCAGAACAGAAAATTTATTTTTGGTAGGAAGGGGAAGAAAGCACATTTCTTCTGAGCTAAATAATAAAGCTTCTTGTTTTTAAAATCCCAAGACAGGGAAATTTAAACTTGGAGCTCTGAAGCAGTAGCTGGAAAAACATACACAAAACATGAAAATAAACCAAAGAAGGGGACCTCTTTCATAGCATACCTTTAGTTTACATTGTCTCCAAATTGGTTAAAATTTCAAAAACACCCTTCTGATACTAAGTCTTGCTTTTTTTTTCATTCAACATTTTCAGTGTTGATGCACTCCTCAGATAAAAGTTTAAAGTCTTTTTGAATATTTTCAGAAGACTGGTCATTAAAAAAAAAAATTTCAATAAACTAGGGTCAAGTTGTTCAGGGCAATTTCAAAACAAAAGCATGAAATTTAATCACCAAGTAGAATTTTTCAAACCCTGGTGTCACTGACTTTTTTGATTGTGTGAAATTTCAACCCCAAGCTCATTTACATCAAGTGGCCTCAAAATGGGGGGCTTGTATAAACCTGACTGGGGGGGGGTTGTGCGGGTTAGGGGACTCATTCACACACCATATAACATTTACTTCCTGTAACTAACCCAAAAAAGATTTCAAATGAACTGCCCTTCCTACTGTAAACCCCCGCTTAATTAATTTCCTAATTTAAAAAACACAGATTTCATCTTTCAATTTTCACTGAAATTTTGGGGAAATTTGTGACTTCCAATGAAATCTAATAAATGCTTTTTTGAGCATGCCCGACAAAATCTTTTCTTTAACTCTTCTTTATTTTCACCCCTACCCAAAACAAAAAACTGGGTGGGACAAATACTTGTGTGGTTTTGAAAGAGTTGGAATGAGCGTAGTAACCAAATGCCACTCGGGGGGCAAACCCTGTCTCAGAGCTGTCGGGGGAACAAAAC
The DNA here is from genome assembly GCA_033310375.1 of Conus canariensis. Taxonomy (NCBI): domain Eukaryota; kingdom Metazoa; phylum Mollusca; class Gastropoda; order Neogastropoda; family Conidae; genus Conus; species Conus canariensis. Next base: position 57,736 of record JAMYXO010000122.1, read on the forward strand.
CTGAATCATGAACCACAAACAAAGTTTTGATCATATATATGATTTTTAAATAATTCTCAGCGGACAAAAGCACCACAAATTTTCGCAAATCATGAAATTTTTTTCCCCAAAATACAGAAGACGTGAAGGCAGGGTGGAACACAGAATTGAACAGTTGGGAGAAACTCTAAGAAGAGCTTGAAAACAAAATTTTAAGAGATATCCCCCCGCTCCCCCCCCCCCCCCTCCCCAACCCCTTTCCCCTGACAAATGTTTCAGTCCAACTCTTGGGGGGACCAGGGCCATATCCAGGGCATGACTCCAAGCCTTCAGCTGCCATTTTTTTTTTCCTCTGGGGCCCATGAATTTTAACCTGCAAAACCCCCCTGGAGGGGGGGCACTCAAGGCTTGCCTTTCTAGAAGATGTCTTATCCACATTGCTATCGTACACCAACTCTAATGGAACTCTAAGCCTTGGTTCACTTTGGCTCCCCCTTTACCACTTCCACTCACTCTTTTTAGCATTTATGGAATTGCGTTTTGGGTTTTGGGCCACCACATCATCTCACAAGTACAAAATAAAAATTTTTTTCTTTCTAACTTAAAATCACCTTAAGATTAAATATGTAAGCAACAGAAAATGGAACTGATATACATTACAAAAATTGTCATAGATCTAAATTACTTTAATAATGCGTAAAAAAGATCATCGGACTCCCCAAAAACACAGCCTGTTTTTTAAACACTAACACAATGGGGCATTTAGTTGTTTTCAGTCACTACAAGTCACAATGCTGCTGTAACATAACATTTTTTCTGGGAAATGCACTTTAAAAAAAATCTAAAACTTTTCTCATGAAACAAAGGATTTTTGTGATTTACAACACAAGAATCCCCCCACATGATTAAAATAGGTACTTGATATTGAAATAATTTACATCGATTTCATTCTCAAATTTCGAAAACAAAAAAATTTTAAATTCCAAAAGGGGAAGTTTCAAACATGACCATTGAAAATCACAAATAACATTAACAAACAACAGGAAAACAGAGAAAAAGTGTCTTTTACATCCAGTCTATGTCAATGGCCATGAAACATTTTTAAAGAGGGGTCAGCAAGGCTGACCTGTTATTCTTGGGCAAATCGCACAACCTTTTGAAATTTACTAAAATGAAACACTGTCAAGGGTCAACAACCACAGAATGTTCGTACGGTGAATGCGCAAATCTCTGATGTTTTGTTGGGTAAGTTTCATTTTCTTCTGATACAGTCGTTTGGTTTTCTCTGTTTCCTCTTTTTAACAGAAAAACAAAAAGACAACCAAAAAATAGGGGAGGTAATTAGGATGACTCTCACCATTGGATTTAATGTTTATTTTAGTGAATTAAATGTTTGGATTTGAAAGAAAAAGGTGTTTGATATTTTGAAATGTTTTAGGGATTGAATAGAATGGATTAAAAATGTTTTTGTTTCCTGTTGTTCTGTTAATGTTATTTGAGATCTCAATGTCAATTTGTAACTTCACCTTGGGAAGTACAATTTTTTGTATCAAAATTTGAGAAAGAAATCATGAAAATTTATTAAAATATCAAGTACCATTTTAAACATGTGGAGGGATTCTTGTGTTAGTAAATCAAAAAAACCTTTGTTTCATGAGAAAATGTTAAAAATTTTTTTTAAAGCCTCATTCCCAAATAATTTATTTTTACAGCAGACATTTGGGGGACTTGTAGTGACGGTAACAACTGAATGACCTTTGTTTAGTGCTTAAAACGGGCGTGTTATTGGGAGTACCGACTGATCTTTTTTACGCATTTTTAAAGAATTTAGACTATGACAATGTGTGAAATGTATATCAGTTCCTTTTCTGTTGCTACATATTTAATCTTTAAGGTTTTTTTAATTTAAAAAGAAGAAAATGATCTAGTACTTGTGAGATGATGTGGATGGACCAAAACCCAAAACGCAATTCCAAAAATGCTAAAAAGGCGAGTGGAAGGGGTCAAGGAGGACCAAAGTGAACTTCAAAAGGGGTTAAGGTTTTCCAGTTAGAGTTGGGTACGTAGCAATGTGGATAAGACACTTCTAGAAAGGCAAGCCTTGAGATGCCCACCCTCCAGTGGGTTGCAGGTTGAAATCAAGGGCACAGAGGAAAAAAAAAAATGGCAGCTGTAAGGGTTGGAGTCATGACCCGGGAATGGCCGGTCCCCAAGAGTTCAGGGCTGAAACACTTGTCAGGGGAAGGGGGGGAGGGGGGGGGGGGGGGCGGGGGGGTATCTCTTTAAAATTCTGCTGTCAAGCCTTCTTTGAGTTTCTCCCCAAATGTTCAATTCTGTGTTTCCCGCCCGACCTTCACGCTTCTGTATTTTGGGAACAAATTTCATAGTTTGCGAAAATAGGGTGCTTGATCCGCTGAGCAAAACTTAAAAACAATATAGCATCAAAACTTTGTTTCTGGTTCATGATTCAGGTTTTTCCTCCGACGCTCTGAGACAGGGTTTGCTCCCCGTGGCATTATGGTTACTACGCTCATTCCAACCTTTACACACCCACAATATTTGTCCCCCCCCATCTTGTATTTTGGGTGGGATTTTTGAAAATGAAGAAGATTAAAGTAAAGATTTTGCTCAGCATGCTCAGAAAGCATTTATTAGTTTTAATTGGCATGTCACAAATTTTCCAAAAATTTCAGTGAAAATTAAAAGATTGAAATCTGTGTGTTTTAATTAGGAAATTAATTAAGCTGGGATTACAGTGGGAAGGGTTGCGTTCTTTGAATCATTTGAGGTTTTTTACAGGAAGTAAATGTTATAGGGTGGAATGAGTGCCTAACCTCGACCCCACCCCCAGTCAGGATTTATACAAGTCCATTTCTGACCCATTTGATGAAAATGAGCTTGCGGGGTTGAAATTTCACACAATCAAAAAAGTCATGACACCAGGGGCTTGAAAAATTCCTTTACTTGGTGTTTTAATTTTCTGCTTTTTTTTGAAATTCCCCGAACAACCTTGAGCCTAGTTTATTAGTAATTTTGTTTAAATGATCCAGCTTCTGAAATCATTTCAGAAACTTTAAAAATTTATCTAGAGGATGCATCAAAACTGAAAAAATTTTTGAAAGAAAAAAAAAGCAAGACTTAGATAATCAGAAGGGGTTTTTGCAAAAAACCAAGTTGGAGACCAATGTAAACTAAAGCGTATGCTATGAAAATGGTCACCTTTTTTTGCGTTTTTGTTCATTTTTGTGTATGTTTTTTTTCCCTACTGCTTCAGACTACCAATGATTAATTCCTGCTTTGCGTTTTTTAAAAAAAAGCTCTTTTTATTTAGCTCAGAAGAAATGCTGCTTTCTTCCTTCACATACCAGAAATAACATTTTCTTTTTGACAATAAAAAAACTTTCCATTTGGCTACACGAACCATAGGATCAAGACTAGGAGTTCTCATAAATTTTCCCCAACGTTTTGGGGAGCTTTAATTTGCACTTTTCTTGTTGAATTTTTTCAAAAGTCCTCAAGGGTATTCCCTGCAGAGCTTTACATTATTGTCTCTAGTAGTGTAATCCAAGCCATTTTGCTGGAGGGTGAGAGGGCTCCTCAAAGGGCACTTGCGTAATTTCACTGTGTATTTTCACAACTTGATTTAACATTTTGAGTAACAGAATTTTTCAGATTTCTGATTTGTGCTGGTGAATTGATGCATTTGATGTGCGTACCATAAAAATCTCAGTGTTTTACGGTGCTGAAGAAAACAACTTCCTAAAGTTTGATATGCTTTTGTACCACAGGCCATGCATTTAGAAATTTTTTAAAATGTTCTAGCCCATAACCTTTTGTTTTACCAGATAAAGCGTCTAATCCAAAAACGACAGCTTGGGTTATGTCTAAATGCTACCCGGTTTTTAAGTGTACTCCAGATCTGGGGTGTTTTTTTTTTTTATAATAAAACGATCAACATTTATTTTCATATAGTTTAAAATTCTTTCCCTTTTCAAGGGGTGGATTACTTTTCCTCCTGCCCTTTGAGTAAAAACCATTTAAAAGCAGAACGTAAATATAAAATCTGTGATTTGTCTGTGCAGGAGAAATTCTAAACATTTTTAAAAAAACAGTTCCATTCTTCAGTAAATTTGGAACGAGGGGTCTCTTTTAAAAAATGGGTTAATATTGTTTTTTTTTTTTTTACTTTATGATAATTAGCAAAGCATTTTTTGTATAATGCCAAAAATAAAGGGAGTTCCGCTAGTTGTCATTTCTAGATTTTGAAATTTCTAAAACTGAAAAAAAAACACCCAAAAATTTTCATTTTTTAAACTTTTCTGATTTCAGTGACAAATGGGTTTTTCATAGTTAAAAGGGATAAAGTTGGAGAAGGAGGGAAGAGGGGAGTTGGGGGATGGGGAAAGAGAGAGAGAGTGGGCACATCATCTTCCACGCCAACACCAGTCGTTGGTTTTCTCTCTCTTTTTTTTGAAATCATGGGTTTGGGTCGAACCCGCCTACCAACCACTAAAAATATTTTGACAAAACAATAATACATAAAAGGGTATTATATAAAACGACAGAAAAAACATAACATTCAAATTAACAAGACAAGTATCAAACATTTAAAAGGAATGGTGAAATATATATTAAAACAGAGGCTTTGCTTACAAAAATATCTTAATATTGCCCTGCACACAAGACATTACCAAAATTAAGGTGCAGGATTTATAACAAAAAAGACAAAAGGCCTCCCCCGTTGCAAACGGTAGGGGGTAAACCATATTTTGGGCAATCTAACATAAATATCAAAAATCATAACTTTAACCAAGGGGTCCCCGTTTCGAATGGCAGGACAGCACCAAAAAATTTCAAAAATCGTAACATTAAGAAAGGGGATCCACTTTCGAAGTAAAAACACAACATAATCATTTTTACATAACAAACATGAGACCACCATTGGGGAAAGGGGGAGTTACGTTACATCAGTCAAAAACATGGATCATATTTCTTTTGAAGAAAATATTATAAAAGAACCTACATATAAACACACACACACAAAAGGGAATCCCCGTTTTCCAATGGGAGGAACTGAACAAAAAAAGAAATTAAATTTTAAATTAATTTTCAACAGCAGGATAAGAAAGATAATGTTCATATAGCCCCGCCAACCGCAAAGGGCACTCAGGGGTGTCCCACTTAAAATCAACTCAATCATTTATTTACACAATTCTTTTTTAAAAAACATTAAAAAAAAACCCCTCCGAAAGTTTGTTACAAATCTTTCCACTTAAAATCTCAGATCCGATGAAAAAAGTTAATCTCTTTCAAAAAACTAAAAGATCGCGTCGGGCGGGACATCCCTGAACAAGGTTTTCTGGAACGCTGTAAAATGTTGTGTCTCACATCGTGCAAGTCCCAACACTCTAAAAAAAAATTGTTTCTTTTGTAGTGGCACAAACAGGGAATGCCCCCGGGAGCTTTTTCATCTTAAAAAAGGTACGAATGGGTAAAATACGAAGGGCCCGGGGGGGGGGGGGGGGGGGGTGTGCAGCCAGCACAGAACTGTTTCTTTTTTTGACCACCAGAGTAATAGAGGAACTCCTTAAGTTTTGGACGGATCTAAAGATTTTGTTACCTCTGGTTTTCCCAAAACCCCCCTGCCAAGGTCTCGAATAATCTTTAAATTTTTGGGGTTTTTCAGATCTGAGGGGGGATATATTTTTTGGGAAAATTTCTCTTTGTGGCATTTTTTGGCTAAACGATCAATTTTTTCTTCCCCCTCCGTGCCAACATCCCCAGGCCCCCAACCCAGAATAATTTGTAACCATCCATTTTAAACTTGCTAAAAATTAAAGAAGTGAAAAGTTTGGATGCTGAAGGTTGGGGTCAGCTATGGCCCCAAACCCACAGTGAATCGACAGAACCAAAAGACCATTTTTCCTTTTCTGACCCTTCAGCCCCCGTACCGGGGGCCAAAATCCGCAACGACTCCCACCTGAGGATATTTACCTCTCTACAACCAAGTCCACCTCAAAAAAAGACAACACCAACCACGGCCCACGTCCCCGGGCTGCTCCTCGATCTGTACTTAGTCCCCGGCCCAAAACCATCCAGACCAGCCATGGTCAAAGAGAGGCCAACACAAGGCATCACTTTGGCCATAAGCTTAGACAATGGTATGGAAAATTCAATCCGTATGTCCACACATATGACAAACTCAGGAAGGGACACATTTTGCACACTAACCAGCCAACTAACTGTTTTCTTTCTCATACACCCCCCATCTCAGGACAGTGCGTGCACACGCTACGCATCCTCACGTTTCACGTTGGCCCCTCCCCCGGGCCCCAAATAATGGCTTTTGCTTTTAAGCCGTGCAAGGGACCCAGGGGTTAAAAATATATAAAAATCAAAACTCACAGACTAACAGATGCAGCAACCGAATAAAAAAAAGAGAGCCCATGGTACTCCACACAAAATAGTCACATGAACACAAAAAAAAAATTGAACACATTCAAGAATTTAAAAAGCCAAATTTACTCAGCCAAGAACCAGCAACCCTTTATTCCTCAAAAATGAAACAATCGTACAAACAGATAAAACACTCGTTTGTAAACAGGGAGCAACCCAAAAACCCAGAGGGAATAATCAAACTATCTTCCCTGACTGTAAACACAGGCCGCCTGCGGTTTCGTCACTTGACTTAACCATCCTTCTCACCAAAATGACAAAGGCACTTTACAAAGCCTTTGTTTTTTGCCAAACACAAGGAACCTGCAGGGGGCGTGTTATCCACTAATCACAAATAAAAGGCCCCAAAGCTGAAATCATGTTTTCGCATTGATTTGTTTTTACTAACAATAAAATCGGATAATACGAATACTGTTTTTTGATTTTTTCTCATTCAACGCCCCCCCTCTTGGTTGCAGATTACTTGAATAATTGGGTGGGAAAATTTTGGGATATCACATTTCCAGTTTAAAAAGAAAATGGTTTAACAAAAAAATGTAAAAAACAAGAACTTTTACTTCCCTTTACAGTTTATTTCACTAAATTTGTACCCCTGTCGCCCATCTAGGTAAAACAAGCCAAACCCAAAAGGGAAAAACCATCAACATAGCTTTACATTTTCAAAACACCGAAAAACAGAACCGCTCACAGCCTTCACCACACTTGCTCAGTGAAGAAATGATCTCAGAGCCAGAAAGCGGGGAGTAAATGGGCCCTTTCCCAGTTCCTTTCAACGAGAAAATTTTGAGAAAAATCTTTAGGGGGCCTGGGGGTCAAAATAAAAACCTCTAGAAGCGTCTAAAGGTTAGGATCTGGCTTCCCCGGGGAGCTCTTAAAACAAACATTCTATCCCCCAGGGCCTGAAAACCCCAATGGGGCCAACCGCCATGAAAGGGCGGGGTCGCAAGTGCAGAGGAAAAAACCCCTTCAGACTCCGTACCTAGGGCAAAATCCAGAAACCGCTCCCACCTGAAAAAATTTCCCCTCTCTACAATCTCAAGTCCCCCTCAACAAAGCAAACCCCAACCCCACGGCCCCAGGGTTCTCCCGGGTTTGTCCCCTCGACCTGTACTTGCCCTTCCAGGCCAAACCAACCCGCCAAGGCCCCAAAAAAGAGGTCAAAAAACCCCAGCAAAAGCGACACCAACTATGATGTGGCTGAAGCCAATGGCTGTCTCTTTCAAAACCCGTCCCGCCCCGACCAGCCGTAGGGCCCAAAAAGTCTTTCGAGGACCAGCCTCTCCAAACTACCATTTTGGTTACCCCTCACTGGATTCTATCCCACTTTGAGGGGTTAACCCCCTTCAAACTCTCTGTTTTCAAAAGTTTGGGGAGAATTTAAAACCCCTTTTCAATAGGGGCCATTGTTTTTTTTGGTTTTGATTTCATGTAAATTGTGGCATGTCCCCAAAGGGGTTAAAAAGTTAACAAAATGAGAAGCATGAGGTTTTTGTTTTACCCAGATAAAAAGGCTTTTTTTTCATTTCTTTGTAAATCCTGTATTTAAAAATTTTTTCATGTTCTGCTGGGGTGATTTTGTTGTTGTTGAGGGGGTGTGGGGGGTTTAAGAAAGGTTTGGGGGGGAGGGAAATCACAAAACCTGGGAAAAGATATTTCACAAGTATAAAAATTCCAAAGCAGTCTGGGCACCTGGGCCCCCGCTGAATTTTGTTTTGTGTAATTTGGGATGCCAAAATTTTCCGTTTCCCGTCTCTCTCAGCTCCCTTCAGGGATTTGACCTTGCCATGGACAGAGGGCCTCTGTGGTGCAGGGGGATCCAAAACTTTTCTGACAGGGGGGGAAAAGTTACTTGGGGTTTAAGGATGTTTTTTTTAAAAAGCTTCTAGGTTTTCTTTTGGCCCAAATTGCTGACTGGCCCAAGCCCAACAAAGGGGAGCGATGCCCCTGGGTAGGTCTCCCTGTAAAGACGGGCAAAGGAAAAGGGGCCCCTAACTAAACGAACCCTGTCTTTTTACAAAGGAAATCCCCTTTTCCCCTTTTTCTTTAAGGGACTTTTCTTCTTCTTCCCTTCTTCAAGCCCTTCTTTTCCCACATTCCTTTCTTTTTATCTGGGGTCTTCTCAAAATTTTTTCACGTTTGCCGTGTGATGCAACCTCAGTGGGGGGGAAAAAAGTCCTGGTAATAAAATTAGGGGTGCCTAAAACCCCTTTTTTTTGGCTTAAACCTCTCCTAGTCGGAGGTGCCCCAATTTGGCCCCAAAGTTATAAACGGCTCCCCGCACATGGGGCCTGGGTCAAGAAAAGGCGTTCCCGGGCCGGGCCAAGGAAACCCCGTTTTCTTTTTTAAAACGGGAAAAATTGGCCCTGATCGGGAAGTCAAGTCAAGTAAAGTTAAATGGTCTTTTTTTAAAAGGGTTTAATAAAAAAAAGGCTTAACAGCTTTTTTCATCCTGCCCTCACAAAAAAGCGTAATCTTAAAGAACAACAAATTTTTTATCCTGCTCTCCCCAGAAAAGTATAATCAAAAAGAACAAACAAAAAAAAAAAATTATTGATCAAACATGAAGAATACAAAACAATTTTTTAAAGGGAAAGGAGGGAAAAGGGTTTTTTTTGGTTTGGGTGTTTGTAAATATCTTTTTCAAACCCGGGAAAGGAAATTTAAACTTTAGGTTTTTTTTGTCCCGGTCCCATAGTGACTCCATGGGGGGGGGGTAAAAGGGAAGGGGCAAAATTCTATATTCAACAAAAATTTTTTCACTTTTTGAGTACACATGACATGGGAAAAAACCCCCAGGGCTTCTTCACCCTTTTAAAAAAAATGAATGGGTGTAAAAAAATACCTGTGTGCAAAGAGCCCAAGACGTTTTTTTTCCTTTAAAAAGCTGCCCCAGGGGAAAAGGGGTTTAAAAAATCTTCCCCAGGGTTGGATGGATTGGGAAGAGTTTGTTATACTCACAAGTTCCTTCCTTGCCAGAGGTCTTTTAACAAAAGCCTTGGCTTTTTGGGTTTTCAGATTGGGTTTAGGGGAAAAAAATCCCTCAGCCTTTTTTGGGCACTCTTGGGAAAAATTTTTCAACTACAATGCCCACATGGGAGAGAACCCAAGCAAAAGCTATCTTGTATCCATTAAAATTTTAGAGGTTACTTCCCTTTTTTTCTTCTGGGGTTCCCTGGTCATGCTGGTTTAGGGTAGAAAGTCGGGTAGCTTGGGGGAAAGTTTACGGCCGTCAGAGTGAGTTTCCCCCGTTCCCCACACTTTTTCTTGGGGTTTTCCCTGCACCGGGCCCAAAAATCCCCGCCGCAGGGTGTTGAACAATTTTGAATGAATTTTAAAAGTTCCCGGGGGCTTGAGGGTTTCGGGTGGGGAAAGTCCTCCAAACAGAATGGGGGTCCAACAAAATGAGAAATCTAATGTACTATGTTCAATTTTCAAAAAGAATCTAAAATTCTGAGAAAAGTGTATTAACATTGGGTTTTCCCCAAAAAATATCCCAAAAAAATAAAATTTAGTGATTTCCCCTTAAAGAGGTAAGAAAAATTTTGTATATGAATGCACATAAAGCATAACAATTTTTAAAATTTTCTGACTATAAGAGTGTTTTAAACAACGTATACGTACAAATTACTACATCCCCGAAGGGCTTTTAAAATCAAGCAACTGTAAAGAAATCAACAAAAACTCTTAAAAACAAGTAGTCCCCTTTTTCCGCCTTTTCTGACTTCCCTACCTCTCTTGAAAAAAAAAGTTAACACCCCTTTTTTTTAGAGTTTAAAACGCTCTTATTAAAAGGGCGAAGTGTGGGATGGGACATTCCATTTTAAAACTGTGAGAAAAAGAGAGCCCAAAGGGGCCATGAAAAAAAAGGGAAACAGCCCATAAAAAGGGGGAAAAAAGAGATGAGGGGAAAGGGGGGGGGGGAGCAGTGGGGTTTCCAAATGAGGAAGGGTGTGTGGGGAAGTGAGGGAAAGGGGGTGTGGGGGAAAATGAGGAAAAGGGGGTGTGGGGAAGTGGGAAGGGTGGTGGGGAAGTAGGGGGGTTGGGTGGGGGTGAAAAGAAAACAAAACAAACCCAGGAAGTTTCCCTTTGTGTCCCAAAAAAGGGGTTTAAAAATTCTCCCAAAAATCTACCCGGCCGGGCCCTTGCTTTTTTCCCTTTTTTTTTTCTTTTTTTTGGGGAGTTGATTTTGCTTTTGAAGAGGTCACCCGTTGGTCTTCTTTACTTCCCTTTGTCAGAAGTTTCCTTTTTTAAATTTTAAAAAAAATTTAGTAACATTAATTTTTAACAAAAAACTTATATGGCGCCTATCCATGGCTAGATCCCCAAACCCAAAACCCCTATACAATCCCCGCTTGTTTACACCAAGGGGTGGCTACCTGGGTATTTCCCACTGAAGAACTGCCAGCTGGTGCTTCATTTATTTTTTTCCTGTGCATCCATCAAATCGTTCACTCAGGGTTCCCTTTCTTCCTTCAAAAATTTCAAATTTTTCACACCCGGGGTAAAGCTATGTGTTAAAATTTTTCTTCCCTACCCAAAGGGGCCCAAAATGGCCTTGTCTTTCCCAAAGTTTTGGGATGGGGGTTTTACATGTGTGCAAGATGATAACGTACGTTCACACAGGAACCTCGGTTTATATTTCTCATTTGAAGGGCTGTGGGGGAAAGGGAGTTAAAAACCGATTTATATTTTCCCACGACAGGCTGGCCCAGACCCAACGTAAATTCCCCCTGCAATTGCGTGCACAGCACATGGGGTACAATCGTTGCAGACGTTTTGATTTTTGCATTTTTTTAATTTTATTTTACATCCCCCAATATAAACCAACAAGCAAAAAGTTATATACAAAAGGGAAAAAATAAAACGCGAACCCCTTTCAATGAGCATGACTTAAAAATATTTTGGGGAAAATAGCAAAAGCTACAGTTTCGGAAAAAACAAAAGTAAAAACATAGGGGAACCCCAATCTTGTTTAAAGTTTGTTTGGGTTTGTATGACAACAGCAAAAGGAAAGGGAAAAAAAAGGGGCAAAAAAAAAAATTTTCCCCCTCACTTTGAATAATCAGAAAAAACTTGAGGGTATTTTAAAATGGAAAACCAAGTGAATTTTTTTTTTTTTTTAAGAAAAGGGAAAAAAAAACATTGCACATTTTTACACACTTTTCACTGGGTTTTTGGGTTCTGACGATTTCGCCTTTTAAAAAAAATCAAATACGCGAGCAAAATAAATCAAGCTCAAATTTTTTTCGATAAACTTGTACACCTTTTTCCTCCCTCCTCCTCTGAACCACTTTTCTGAACCTTCTAACCCTCGTATAATTCTCATGTAAAAACTTCTGCCCCGAATTTTTGGCGAGGCCCGGAAATTTCCCCGTGTGCCTTTTGCAGAAATTCCCCTTTTACCCGACGGGTTTCTCTTTCAACTACTCTGGGGGCCCCAAAGGCCCTCCCCTAGTGCATTAAACCCTTTCCCCCCCTTGGGGTTAAAAAACCCCGTTTTAAATAAATTTTGGGCAGTGCCCTCCCTTAGACCATAGACGAAGAACGGGGGGTTTTTTTAATATTGTGCCCCCAGGGGGTACAGCAGCATTGTCGCACCCTGAACGCTCATCGTGCAAGGGGCCCACTGAGTTTTCCTTTCCCACCATCGCAGGGGGCTTCCAAAAAGGGTTTAACTCCGGGGGAAAAAATTTCCCCTTTTCCCGAAATGCCTGGGGGAGATTCGAACCCGCAACCCGGGATCCCCAAGATTACGAGCCCGGGCGCTCTACCACTGAGCTATTTCAGCCCCTCTCGTTTTGGGTTTAAATATGTCCCCCCTTTTTAAAATTTAAAGAAAAGTTTTTTCCGGGTTTAAATTTTTAAATTCGAATTTTTTTAAATTTGCCTCTTTTCCCATTTTAAGATTTTTGGGTTTGGATGGGGGTTAAGTAGGAAGGAAGGGCATAAAACAATATCGCAAAAACTTTGGGGGGTTTAAGTTTTTAAAGCTTAAAGTTTTTGACAGGGGTGGGTCTTCAAAAAAATTTGTTTTGGAGAACGGGGCTCTCTCTGTCCCTACCTGAGGGGGATAAAACCTTCAAGCGTTGACTGTCTTCTTTTGATTTGGCAAAGGGAATTTAAAAAAAGGTGCTTTCCATCATATAATTTCCCGGGTAGAATTGAAAAGAAACCCGGAAAAATATAAAATATAGGAATTTTTTTCCCTGGAAAACTAACTTTGAATTTCCCAAAGTTCCCCAGTGTTCACATCAAAACACAACCCCTGGTTTGGGGAAAAAAAAGAAAAAGGCATCCTTTTTTTCACTGGTTTCTTAACTTCACTCACTTCCGGGATCACCCACACACAACACGACAACCCCCTTCAAAACACACACAAAACACACCACTCCAAAACTCACAACACACAAACACCCCCAGCCCCCACACACAACCACAATTCACAACCCCACACACCCACACTTCACAAAAAAAAAACCACACACACACACAAAACAAACCCAAAAGGGAAAACATGTCTAATATTGCTCAAGTGAACAGACGTTAAAAAAAGTTTTAACAACAACACACACACATGCACGCGCGCGGGGCGGGGGCACACACACCAAACACCCCCCACACGGGATACAAACGCACCCATACACACACACACCCAAAAATGGTTTGTCAAACTAACACCCCCTTTGGGTTTTTTCCATTGCTGGGCACCATGTCTGAAAAAATGCCTATAATAGAGTGCGGAAAAAATGGGAACTCTGTCATCAGTAATTTTTAAAAAACCAAAAAAATGATCATTTTTCAAAAAACTGAAAAAAAAAATGTATTTGAAACTTTCCCATTAATTTTGAACTTTTGATTTTTAATTTTTTTATTGGGTGTAAATTTGAGCTGAAAAAAAAAAACAAAGGGAAAAGGGGAAAAAAAAACAGAAATTTTGGAGCTCAGCAAAAACATAAATTAACTCTTCCGGGGAATAACCAAAACCCGCCAACTTTAAGAACGTAAGCAACAAAAACACCCTATGATTTTGAATTAAGCTTGAATCAAAGGGCTTTAAAAGGTTGTGAAAAAAAAATTTTCCCTGAAATTTAGGAAATAGCCATCATTTCACAAAAATGTACCCCAAAAATTTCCCTTATTAAGATAAGAAAAAATGGGATGGAAAACAAATTTTTGGATACTTTTTAAATTTGTTTGATGGTCAATAAAAAAAATGCATAGAACCCTAAACCTTCTTTTAAAATTTGCCCAACGGGGCTTAAATAAGGGGATCACATTTCACTAAAAACCCCTGCTGGCTGAAGGTTTTTTTGTACTGCATCTGACTGGAACATGCAGGGCCCAGCTGACCGGGGCGAATAAACCCAAAAAACCAGCTTTCCCCTTTTCACCCCAAATTTAAATTTTGAATGACTGCCCACAAAAATGAAAAAGAATAAAATTGAAAATTTTAGAAATTCTGCTAATTTCAGACTCATGTGATTTGGGTTTTTTTTTTTTTTAATAATTGTTTTATAAGTAACATTCTGTGAAAGGTTGAAAATAACATTCTAACATGGGTTTGGGTGATTGCAGATTGGGGTTTCAACATTGGAGTGTCCCCAATTGGAGTCCCCCAGCCCAATACTTTGTTCATAAATTGCCCGGGGTTGTCATTTGTAAAAAAGGGAATTCACTCAGAAAACCCTGGGAAACACCCCCCGCAGCAATTTCCCCTTTTTGCCACACCCCACTTTTATCTTTTGGTTCTTTGGGGTAAATTTGCTTTTTCTTAGTTTAAGGTAAATTTGTTTATTTTGATTCTGTTAAAATTTTAAATTTAACCCTTACACTGCTGATGTTGCTTTTCTGCGACCATTTTGGCTTACCCCCAAACGCCCCAGAAGGGGTGACCAACTAGGGTTGCCTAACTCCCGATACCCCCACTGTTAAAAGTTAAAGAATACAAACCCAGCAATAAACTAAATCGATGGGTTTCCCTGCCCTGTGCTCACAGCCATTTGCTTCGCAAGGGGTGTTTTAAATTTTAAGGGGTTTTTTTTATCGTTTTTTACCGAATTTTTTTTTCTATTCACTACGACGTCACAACCAAACCAAATTCATGTACTCAGCCTCCCGTACACTTACCACAGATCAGGTGCTGGAAATATTGAGTAGAGGGTCATTGATCCTGATTCAATAAGGGACACCCCGACGGTACCATGAACATTAATGGACAGCGAGAAACTTTACCAAATTTTGCAGAGTGAGGCGTTGGGTGGGATGCTAATGAAAGGGGGGAAACAAGGGGACGAGACGAGACCCCAGGCCCAGTTTGGCTTTGAGCCAAAACCCCAGGACTGACATTTTTAAAGTGCATGTGGGGGGGGGGGGGGGGGGGGAGGCAACAATGCAAGAAGAAGGACAAAAATTCCAAAATGAATGGGGTGCGAAAGATACCATGAGTGTCGGGTATAAAACATGTTTTGGGGGGAATTATGACCCTAAATGGTTCCCCAAGGGATAAAAAGGAGTGATGTTTTTTCTAAAATTATTGCTCTAAGTGAGAGTGGAAAGTTTGTAGTTTGGGTTTCTCCCTTTTTTTCCATCGGTTGGGCAAAGGGTTTAAAAAAGGTTTTTTTGGGGGGTTGGGTGTTTTTTTTTTTTTGTGGCAGTTTTTTGAGGGGTTGGTTGTTGGGAAAAGTGGTTGGTTTTAATTTTTTCTTTATGTTGTTCCGTGAAAATAGGTTTGGGTGTTGGTGGTGTTGTTTTTGTGGACTTTTAAATAGTGTTAATTAAGAAGGAAATTTGGTTGTGGTGTTTGGGTTTATTTTGGGACCCAAAAAATTACAAATTTATGAATTGCTATTAATGCGGTGAACAAGGAGAATTTAAGACAATTCCCGAATATCTTTTGAGCTGCATTCACTTAAAAATCAAGTTTTAGGGGGATAATTTTTTAAAAAAAAAGGGGGGCCCCTCTTGTCATGCAAAAGGGGGAAGGAGTGACCTTTTTTGCTAAACCTGTAGTGATGGCCCCCCCCGCCCCTTTAATTTTTAAACAGGCAATTTAGGAAGGATGGCCGTCCATGGGGGACAAACCCTTTAATTTTTCCCGATCTTTTGCGGTTGCGGAAATTTAAAAATTTTAAATTCCATTAAAAAACCCCCCCAATAAAAAAATTACCCTTTAGTCATGTGGCCCGTTATCATTTTTAGTTTTTTAAAGGCTGTTTTTTTACCATCAATTGTTGGGTTAATACCCTCCTTTTGGTATTGGGATGGATTGTTCCTTCTCGAAATATTGTGTGGTCTTCTTTTAGGTTTGGGAAAAGCATTCTTTCTTTTCTTAGCATTTTTTTCATTGAATTATAAATCAAATTAAATGGGCTAAGTTTAACTTAAAATTTCCCAAGAACCGGGGAAGTTACTTTAAAAACCAGGCGTATGTTATTCCAAAAGGTTTAATTTTAACAATTTCCATAAAAAGTGATAAAATTGAACTGGAAAAGGGATTTTGAAAGGAATTTTGCCAGGTTTTGGGTATCAACGGTAATATTTTTTTAATAAAAGTTGCGCCTTTAAAAGGAGGCTTTAAACCCCTTTAAAAGTCAAAGAAAAGGTTAACCTTTACGGACAATAAACATCGAAAAAAAGGAGGAATTTTTAAATCTGATAATATTACTCATTAAGTGGGCAGATCTTTGAAGAAAAACACTCTACTAATGGGATGTTTTTAATGGAAAACAGCTAACCCTTTCAAAGAATACTGCATTGTAAGTAAACAAGCCTCAAAGGAAAACTTGCAGTTCATTTTTTTCACCTTGTTTGAAATTCCCCTGCCCCTCTGAATTTTAAATGTGAAATTTTTAAAGTTTCACCAATAATTTATTTGCAACAAAAAGTGGCATTAAGATTGGGGGATTTAAAAATTTAAAGGTTAGCTATTTAAAATGAAATGGGAAGGTTTCATCTCTGCTCCAATGTGTTTGGGTTGGTTGTATTTGGTTTTTTGTTCCCAAATTTTTCCTTAAAAGCTAAATGTAAGGGAAAGATTGATGAATGGGCATAAAGGTTTTTTTGTGTTAGGGTCTTTTCCCTTTTCACAAATCGTAAAATGGCATAAAACTATTCCCCTTTGGGTTGCTACTTCTTAAATATTTTAAAAAAAAAAGTTTGGTGGGCTAATTTAATTTTTTCCCCCGATGCCCTGTGGACTGTTCCAAAAAAATTTTAAGGGGAATTTTTTTGGAAAAAAAAAAAACAGCGCATCAAAAGGGTAACCCGCAACACAAAAACAAAAGGGGCCCCGGGGGGGGGGGAAAAAAAAAAAAAAAAAAAAGGGGTTTTTTAAAAAAAACCCAAAAAGGGGGAAAAAAGGGAAAAAAAACCCCCAAAACCCCCCGGGGGGGTTTTTTTTTTTCCTTTTTTAAAAAAAAAAAAACCCCCCAAAAAAAAGGAACCCCAAAAAGGGGTTTTTTTTTTTTAAAATTTAAAAAACCCCGGCTTTTTTGGGGGTTTTTTTTTTAAAATTTCAGGGGCAAAAATTTTCCCCCCAAAAAAAGGGGAAATAGTTAAAAAAAAAAAATTTTAAAAGGGGGGGGGTTTTTTAAAAAAATTTTTTTCCCCCCTTAGGGTTTTTTTTTTTTGGGGGGGGGGGTTTTTTTTTTTTTTTAAAAAAAAGGCCCTTTTTTTTTTTTGGGAAAAAAAATTTTTTTTTGGGGCCCCCCCAAAAATTTTTTTTGGGGGGGGTTTTTTTACCAAAAAACTTAAATTTTTAAAAAAAACCCCTTTTTTTTTTAAAGGGGGAAAAAAATTAAAAAATTTTTTTTGGGGGGCCAAGGGGTTTTTTTTTTCCCCAAAAATTTTTGGGGGGGCCCTTTTCTGGGGGTTTTTTAAATTTTTTAAAAAAAGGGGAAAAAAAAAAACCGTTAGGGAAAAGGGGTTTTTTTTTCCCCCCCCCAAGGGAAAAAAAAAAGGGGGCCTTTTCCCCTGCAGGGGTTTTTTTTAAATAACCTTTTTTTTTTTAATTTTGGGGGGGAAAACATTTTAAAAAAAAAACCTTTTTTTTTCCCCGCCCCAAAAAAAAACCCCCCAACCCCCCAAAAAAAAAAAAAAAACCCGGGCTGGCAAAAAATTTTTTTTTTAAAATTTTGGGAAAAAAAAAAACCCAACCGTTTGGAAAAAGGGGGGGGGAAAAAAAAAAAAAACCCCTTTTTTCCCCCCCCCTTTTGGGGGGTTTTTTTTTTTTTTAAAAAAAAATTTTTTTAGGGGCCAAAAAAAGGGTTTTTTTAAAAAAAAAGGTTTTAATTTTAAACCCGGGGGTTTTTTAACGGGTTTAAGGTTTTTTAAAAAATGCCAAATTTTTTTTTGGGGTTTTGGGGGTTTTTTTTTTTTTTAAAAAAGGGGGGGAAATTTGGGGGGGAAAAAAAAAATTTTTGGGAAAAAAAAAAAGGGTTTCCCCCCCAAATTTTTTTTTCCTTTCCCCTTTTTTAAAGGAAATTTTTTTTTTGGGAGGTTAAAACCAAAAAAAATTTTTTTTTTTAAAAAAAACCCCCCCCTTTTTTTTTTGGGGTTTTTAAAATTTTTTAAAAAAAAAAAAAAAAAAAATTTTTTTTTTTAAAGGGGGGAAAAAAAAAAAATTTTTTAAGGGGCCCCCTTTAAAATTTTTTTTTTTTTTTTACCCAAAAAGGGACTTTAAAAAAAAAATTAATTTTTTTGTTAAAAAATTTTTTTTAAATTAAAAAAATTTTTTTTTCCCTTTTTTAAAAAAAACCCCCCCAAAAATTTTTTAAAGAAATTTTTTTTTTTTTTTTAAAATTTTTTTTCCCAAAATTTTTTAAAAGAAAAAAAATTTTTTTTAAAAAAATTTTTAAAAACCCCCTTTAAAAAAAATTTTAAATTTTTTTTTTAAAAAAAAAAAATTTTTTTTTTTAAAAAAAATTTTTGTTTTTTTTTAAAATTTTTTAAAAAAAAAAATTTTTAAAAATTTTAAAAAAGGAAAAGGGTTTTTTTTTTTTTTAAAAGGAAATTTTTTTTAAAAAAAAATTTTTAAAAAAACAAAAATTTTTTCCCCCCAAAAATTAAAAAATTTTTTAAAAAAAAAACAAAAAACCCCCAAAAAAAAAATTTAAAAAATTTTTTTTTTTTTTAAAAAAAATTTTAAAAAAAAATTTTTTAAAAATTTTTTTTGGAACCCCCTTTTTTTTTGGGGGAAAAAATTTTTTTAAAAGGGGGTTTTTTCCCAAAAAAAAAGGGGGTTTTTTTTTTTTTAAACCGGGGGGCCCAAAAATTTTTTCCCAAAAAAAGGGGAAAAAATTTTTTTTAAACCCCCTTTTTTAAAAAAAAAAAAAAAAATTTTTTTAAAAAAACCCCCCCTTTTTTTTTTTTAAAAAATTTTAAAAAAAAGGGGTTTTTTTTTCGGGTTTTTTTTGGGGAAAAAACGGGAAAAAAAACCCCCCCAAAAAAAAGGAAAAAAAAGGGGAAAAAATTTTGGAAAAGGGGAAAAACCAAAAATTTTTAAAAAAAAATTTTAAAAAAAAAAAAAAAAGGGGGGGGGGCCAAAAATTTTTTTTGGGGGGAAAAATTTTTTGCCCCCCCTTTTTTTTTAAACCCCCCCGGGGGGTTGGGAAAAAAAAAAAAAATTTTTTTAAAAAAAAACCTTTAAAAACCTTTAAAAAAAATTTTTAAAAAAAAAATTTTTTTAAAAAAAAAGCCCAAAAAAAAAAAAGGGGGGAAACAAATTTAAAAAAAGAAAATTTTTTGGGTGTTTTGCTTTTAAAAAAAAAAACCCTTTTTTTTTTTAAAAAAAAAAAGAAAAAAAAAATTAAGGTTTTTAAAAAAATTTCCCTTTTTCCCCCGGGGAAAGGTTTAAAAAAAAATTTTTTTTAAAGGAAAAAAAAAAAGGAAAAAATTTTTTTTTCCCCCCCCAAAAAAAAAAAAAAGGGAAAAAAAACCCCCCCCCCCGGGGGGAAAAAAAAAAAAACCCCCCCAAAACCCCCCGAAAAAAAAAGGGGGGGGGGGTTTTTTTTAAAAATTTTTTTTAAAAAAAAAAAAAGGGGGCCCCCCCCCAACGTTTCCCCCAAAAAAAAAAAAAATTTTAAAGGGAAAAACCCCCCCAACAAAAAAAAGGGGAAAAACCCCCCCTTTTTTTTTAGGGCCCCTTTTTAAAAATTTTCCAAAAAGGGGGGGGGGGGTTTTTAAAAAAAAATTTTTTAAAAAAATTTAAAAAAAAAAAACCTTTTTTAAAATAAAATTTAAAAAACCCCCCCCTTTTTAAAAAGGCCAAACTTTTTAAAAGGGCCCCAAAAAAGGGGGAAAAATTTTTTTTTTTTTAAAAAAAAAATCCTTTTTTTTAAAAGTTTAAAAGGGTTTTTTTTTTAAAAATTTTTTCCCTTTTTTTTTCAATTTTTAAAAAAAATTTTTTTTTTTTTTTTTTTTTTTCTATTAAATTT
>JAMYXO010001236.1:0-20000 GCA_033310375.1 Conus canariensis
CACACCACACACACACACACACACACACACACACACACACGCACACACACACACACACACACACACACACACACACACACCACACACATGCCGTTAGAATCTACAGTAGTCTGTCCTCTTATCCACCAATATGCAGTGCACGTATTCACTGTTTTATAAAGTGACTGGGGGGCACTGTCAGCATCATTAACACAGATATTGTCAGATTTTTTTTGGAGGTAGCTCTGTTTCTGTTGTGCTATTAAAGAACGTGCCATCACTATTTTCAAATACATCACTAGCATTAAAATCATGGGGCAAGCATATCAAATCAATGTTCCACAACAAAATAGAACTTTCATGACAAACATACAGAGAGTAGACAACCGCAATGCGCCTCTCTTCCCAGAAGATTAGAGTTCATTTTTAATAAATGACATATTACAACTAAGATCAAGAGCTACAAAGTCATAGCAGCAACCTACGGAACTGATAAGTTTTCACTTTCTCTCACTCACTGGTACGTCCTTAAGCATGTTTTGTTTATTGATTAGGAAAATACTACCGAATGGTCTTTTGAACCCAGACCTATTCTAATTTAAAGGTACACAGCTGGAAATATTTACACGGTCATGCTGTTCCAGTTTTCTTTCAGTAACAACAACAACAACATCACATAAACTATTAAAAGCTACAACAATGAGGATCTAATGACTGATCAATGATTCCACATACATTTATGGTTGACGTGAAAGTTGCTTTGAAAATTGTTTCTGCCACGGTCTCCGACAGTTTGTGAAATGAACCTTTCTATGGTATGTAACTGACACACACTCTTTACACTTCTAGTTATCAACACTGCAGACATCCCAAATACCTTCAATATCTCCTTCACACACATTCAACTTACGCTACTTTCGGATTGTTTGCTGTCATCAGTTTTAAATTTTACATACATCATGTTTCATCCCCAATGTGGGTTGACATTATCGCAGCTTCTCTGTTTTGCTGCTGTTTGGGTGAATACATACAAGATGAGTACTTTTCATAGATGTCTCAGAAGAAAAGGACTTCGTGTTGTTTTCTTTAATCTATGTGTTCAGTATGGAACTGGCAGTTTTGTTGCTCGGTTAACTCCTTTACTTCTGTCACCTTTAACTCGATCATACACACTGGTGATAAGTGTTTTTCCCACACACATGCTATCAACATTATTCTCATATCCCGTCAACCTTATGATAATCATTCCATTCAGCACTCCACTGGTTGTCGTCCACATAGCAGATTAGAACGCAAGACTACATGAACGTACTTTAGAAATGGATAGTGGAATGGGAAACACCTTGACAAGAAGTAGTGTAGGGCCTTCTATTGGAGAGACTCATACAGATGCACAGTCCAGTGGTTAGTGGGCACCAGGGCGTATCCACACGCCGGTGGGCCTGCATACCACACATCGGGGGGTAGACTTCCTGCGAGTCCCTTGTAGTTTAGCCTGAGTCCGTGAGGTCCCAATTGACGTGTGCCGCCACGAGGAGGCTACATACTGACATGGAAAGACTGACCTATTCTGCTCCCCCTTTTCGTACTGCTGCAAGCAGTCGTGCTAGTCTGCAGTGGAGGCAAGAAGCAGAACAAAACGTTGCGCACAAGACGACACAGATAATAAAACGATTCATATGTTCCACTTGTTCCTCCACCCAGGACTTTATTACACGAGCTTTCGCCTTCTTATTATGTAATTCAGTGATCAAGCTAGAAAGCTCGTGTAATAAAGTCCTGGGTTGAGGAACAAGTGAATCGTTTTATTTTATATATATATATATATATATATATATAGAGAGAGAGAGAGAGAGAGAGAGAGAGAGAGATCAATGTAGTTGCACAGTTGTAGTTTTATATATATATATATATATAATTGACTAATAAATTCCAAAGATAAGTAACCGAGCACCATTCCAGCAACTTACAGAGCAGCTTGGTGTTGCAAAGACTGCAAGAAATATTCAATTATAAAACAAAACTTGCTCTTATGTCTTAGAGTGAAAAAATAGGGGTTGCTGTTAGTTAGGCAGAATTAACTGTCACTGCAGATATGAATGCTTATTTCCCCCTATTTTTTCACTCTAAGACATAAGAGCAAGTTTTGTTTTATAATTGAATATATATATATATATATATATATATATATATATATACAATAAACTAATAAATTCCAAGGATAAATACCGAGCACCATTCCAGCAACTTACAGAGCAGCTAGGTGTTGCAATGACTGCAAGAAATATTCATCCTTGGAATTTATTAGTTTATTGTAATTTAGTCCCTTGCGGATTCATTCCAAGAACTGGCCCTCAGCACCTGTGTCTTGAGAGGTTATCATTTTATATTTTCTACTTTTCACAAGAAAATGTAGCTTGTTTTGCTCCTTCATGATTTTCTTTTGCTTCTTAGGTGGCACCTTTGGTTGGTTTTTTGAAAACTCAACAAACATACTACGGTATTGCACACCAGCCTTTTCTGGGATAGTATTCTTCTTAAAACCGAAAAGGCAGAGGAGTCAAATTGCCACTTTCCGCGGTCACTGAGGAAAAACAATCAGGTTCCGAAATATCGGTATCTGACCAAGAGTTATATGTTAGTTGGTTTTCTCCACATTGGAGATCGTCTCCCACTTGGAGACTATAAGCTTGCTAAAGGCTCATTTTGAGAAGCATTTATTTTATTTTTCCCCATTTACCCACTCAAGCACATACTGTTAGTTGGCAGAATGATCTACCACTGCAGATATGAATGCTTATCTCCCCTGTCACCGATCGGCGGTACTAAACCAGTATGTCCATGTGGTAAGAGTAGTGGTGGTTCAAGATAGAGAGCGTGCGAGCGTGCATGTATGTGTGCGTGTGTGTGTGTGTGTGTGTGTGTGCGCGCGCGGGGTAAGACTGGGGTTTAGTTAGCTGGGGTTAGGCTAAGTTCCTCAGGGTTAGGTAGTAAGGTTAGGCTAGGTAGGGGGCAGGTGAAGTAGGACATACAGTATTTTTGCCTTCCAGTCTTCATTTATTGAGGGAGTGGTAGGAGGAAGTTGGTTTCGTTCCCGATTGTTACCCTTTTGTTACTTTGGTTCTACACCAGAGAAGGCGGGGCAGGATATCGGCTGTTGTTGTGTTGTCAAGTCTGTGAGTTGTTGTGGTAAATTGTCGTGTTGTTGCACGAGCAACAACTAGTCCGTTGGTCAGGCGTGTCAGCTCTGCGGAGGGATACACTTCTCTGACCAATCGTTGTTTTGTGTGGTGAGTAGAGTTCGCTTGATTCCGACCAGGGCGGAATGTGTTGGGGTAGCTTCACTTCGGTCCCTGGTGTTCGTCGGAGTGGACGTACTCCTTGTAGGTGCGGCGGCAGCGCCGTTAGTTTTGAAGAGTGACTTCGAGTCATAGTTAGTGCCAGGTCCTCGTCGGGGTTGGGTGCCCTTGGCCTGTGCTGAGTCGGTGTCGTCCTTGTTGGCAGCCACTTCAGCCAGTTGCAGAACTGGTGTGGTTGAACGTCTGTCTGTCCAGTTGTGTCAGCAGGTATCCTGCTCCGTCCTGAGGCTGGGGCCAGACCACCTCAGTCTACTGCCGCGTGCCGGCAGGTGAGCGGCGCTTTCCAGTACCTGTTGTTTTCCCGGGAGAGGGAGACCACCCAGGCCGTCTGCCTTCTGTGGGGCAGCTCTCCTCCAGCTACCGGTGCTCTTCCGGGAGTTCTCCGGCACTGGTTCCTCGTCCCTGTTTAGGCGTCCTGTGAGAGGGCGCTGCACCAGGCCTTTTTTCCACCCTTGGTGTCCGGCGGGGCCTTCAGAGGTGGAGGCGTCCTACGAGCCCCGGACCCGTCGCGAGGGCGTCTGGTGTGTGTACGTTGGGTGTCGTGCCCATCGCAGGGAGGAGTCAGACTGCGGGAAGCCACGGTCAGCGCCGGGGTGCAGAGTCTTCGGGGAGGGTGTCGGCCCGCGGAGGAGCCACGGTCAGCGCCGGGGTGCAGAGTCTTCCGGGGAGGTGTCAGCCTGTGAGGGGCCACGTACAGCGCCGAGGACTGGAGCTTTCTGGGCCAGGATGGGTGGTCCCATGTTTGTGGTAGAAGGGGTGTAGCGTTAGGCAGTAGGGTTAGGGGTGTTAGCTACTGCCTCCTTTCAGGACGTAGTGGCCAGCACAGTGTAGGGTACTGGTCGATGCCTCCCTTAGGGACGCAGCGATCAGTGCAGTAGTGGTCCCGGGTGAAAAGAGAAGGTGAGTCCTGGGGAGAGGTGTGGGTGGTAGCAGTAGTTAAGAATTTAGAGTCCCTTGGGTAAATCCTCGTCCCTAGTAGTTAGTCACCACGTGTGCGGGCTGTCACTGTGTCCCAGGTTACAGTGATATACCGCAACTGGTGTGTTAGGTTAGGTTAGGGTTTTCTAAGTCATTATAGTAGAGTAGGGTAAGTCAGCGGGAATTAAGATACTTGTGTGCAGTTGTGGATGTGCGTGAGTGGTGGCGCCATGGAGTGTGTGTGAAATAAAGAAGCGGGCGTGATTGTAAAACTGTGTGCTGTGTTGTCTGACCTAGTGTGTGATAGGCGTGGGTAAGGGTGGTAGGGCCGTCCGGCTTAGCGACCGCGACACTTTGGTGGAGATGCGGGGTAACATAAGGGGATCTGGGTAGGTGATAGGTAGCTAGGAGGGAGGTAAGGGGGGTGTTGTGTCCGGTGTGTACGTTGTGTGAAATGTAAGCGGGTGGTTGGTGGGAGCGTACCAGTACCCTGGGAGGTGGTACGTAGTGTCCCTGTTCACTTCAGGCAGCTTTCCAGTGGCATAGGGCGGGGCACTTGTGTTGGTGTGAATGGGTTGGCGCTACCGTGTGGGTGAGGTATGAATGGTCAATAAACATTGAATGGTTGTTGGAAGTGTGAGTGATTACACCGTACAGTGTAGGTGAGGTGCCGGAGGGTACCAGGTGTCTTTTGTGTCCCTTACATATGGTATACCCCAGTGAGTAGGTAGAGTGGTACCCGGCCCGTGACTGTGCACGTTGTGTGCTCGGATATCCGGTGGGGATTAAGGGCAGTGTAAGCCCAGGTGACTGTGTGTGGGAAGCACGAGGGTGCGCAATGTTGTGGCATAGGGTATGCTGTGAGTGCACCTGGACTTGAGGGGTGCAAGTGCACTGTGATCGTGTAGGTGCGGCCTACGAGAGACGGTGAAGCCTGTGACTGTGGGTAACTGGTGCGCGTGCACAGTGGACAGTGGACACACGGTGTCACGTGATTCAGTCAGTGACCAGACAGTGCATTGGTAGTATTGTATGGGTTGGAGCCCATGTGGGTATATGTATGAGGTACACAAGTGTGGGTGGAGTTATGCTTGGTGCGTGACTCATTGAGAGTATTGTGTACTTGTGCTGAGTTGCTTCAGGGGCTAGTGCGTAGTCAGGAACCTCCAGTTGCGCTCAGATCGCATACTGTCCGTTGCTAGTTCTGTGGTGGTAGGGGTACCCTATGTCTAAACACACCCGAGCCCATCCGCAGTACGACCCCGATAGTGTCATGGATCCACAGGCCCCTACGGCGGATACCAAACCTAAGGTTAGTGACCAGGGAGCGGGGGTGGATCGAGAACAGGGGACGGGGGCTTATGCAAAGTTTGCCAAGTTGGGAGCGGCGATGGGTTTAGCTGGGGGAGACCTCGCCAAGTTCGTCACAGACTCAGTACGTAATGAGGATGAGAAGACGGCGAGAGAAGCAGAATTGGAGCTCCGGATGGAGGAGAAAGTGAGGCAGAAGATGAGGGATGAAGAGGAGAAAGCTGCTAGGCAGAAGGAGCTAGAGATGCAGCAGAGGAAGATAGAAGAGGAGGAAGCTGCTAGGCAGAGGGAGCTAGAAATGAAGCAGAGGGAGCTAGAGATGCAGCAGAGGAAGATAGAAGAGGAAAAAGCTGATAGGCAGAGGGAACTAGAGATGAAGCAGAAGAAGATCGAAGAGGAGAGGGAAAGGTTAAAGCGGAAGGATGAAGACGAGAAAGCAGCGAGACAGATGGAATTGAAACTGCAGATGAAGAAGATGGAGGAAGAAACGGCGATAAGGGAAATAGAAGCTCAGACACGGCAAGCCAAGTTAGAGGCAAGGGAGCGAGAGATACTGATACAAGAGAGACAAGCCTTAGATGAAGCAGCGCATAGGAAACGCTTGATTGAGGTGGAGGAAACGAAGCATGTCCACCTTGAGCCGTTAGGAGAGAACGACGACGTGGACGCTTTCATCGCCCAGTTTGAGCGTGTAGCCCAGATGTGCAAGTGGAGCAAGACCTCATGGCCCACACGTCTGATGTCTCTGCTGAGAGGAAAGGCTAGAGAAGCGGTGATGCGGTTAAGTGCGGATGAGTTAGGCGACTATGATCAGATAAAGGGCGCCCTGTTAAGTCACTTCAGGCTAGATGCTGAGGCCTACCGGGAAAAGTTCAGAAGCATCAAGAAGGACGCTGCTGAGACTTTCGGCCAGATGCTGGGAAGGATGAAGCGATGGTTTTCCCTCTGGTGTGCAGCAGCGGGCAAGGATGAGAGTGTGGCAGAGGACGTAAAGGATCTGCTGTTCCAAGAACAGTTTTATCAGCTATTGTCTCCAGAGTTCACAATTGAGGTGCGGAAGACATGCCCGAAAACTGTGGAACAACTTGCAACAGAAGCTACTGTTTTGGCAGAGGCCAAAAGACTGGGGAGGAAGGCGAGACAAGACCGAACAGTTAACCAGCCCAACCTGGGTAATACACGTGAAACAGCAGGGAGCCAGCCCGCAGGGAGGTCCCAACAAAGTGATGGTGCACTACAGCAGCTGAACAGGAGATCAGAAGGGCCTAGATCGACCATAGTTTCTTTCAACTGCAAGAAGCCAGGCCACATCGCTAGGAAATGCCCTGAGCCCCATTCTGTTGGAGCTGTTCATTGTTGTGACCAGCCCCAAGCTCGAGTAGTCCCTACGTTGTGTCGCCCATGCGCTGAGCAGCGGTACGAGCCTGCGTGCATCGTAGAAGTTAACGGGTCTCCGGCCAATGGATTACGGGACACTGGTGCCGGACACACCGTAGTGGCTAAGTGGTTAGTACCGGCAGATGCGTACACAGGAGAGACAGTGCCAGTAGTGTTGGCCGAGTCCAGATGTAGGTCTGTGTTACCTGTGGCGGTAATAGAGTTGAAGTCACCATTCATCGCAGGGAAGTTGGAGGTTTTGGTCATGAATAGCCCTGTGCAGGAAGTCCTGATCGGAAACTTCGCAAAGAGAGTAGGGGATCCCGGTTGGACACGTGTGCCTGTATACGCAGACCCGGCGTTGGTAGGGGCAGTGCAGACACGCGCGCAGAGAGCCAGGGAGCAACAAGAACCTGTACCACTGCCCGTCGAGGAATGCATTCTGAACACCTCTACCCAGCAGTTAATTCAGATGCAGGACCAGGATGAAACCCTGAGGAAGGCTCGGAGTGCGTGTGAAGCAGGGACGCACTTCCACACCAAGTTTGGACGAGTTGAGTACGCGCGGAAGTCTGGTGTACTGGTCCGGCGGTTTGAGGGTCCCAAGGACGTAGCGAATCAGATCTGCGTCCCAGCTGAACTACGGACCACGGTGATGAAGCTAGCCCACAACGTACCCATGTCTGGTCACTTAGGTACCACCCGAACAAAGGAGCGAGTTGGTCGCCATTTTTATTGGCCAGGCATGCATGCTGACATTCGTCGGTACTGCCAGTCATGCTTCCAGTGTCAGCGTACAGTGGATAAGGGAAGAGTCTCAAGAGTTCCCCTTGTAAGGATGCCACTGATGCGCAGGCCCATGCAGATACTGAGGGATCTGTGGTTGCAACCAGAAAGGCAAGAGCTCTGCACAGCTACAGAGTACGTCGTCAACCTAAGGAACAAAATAGCTAAGACGTGTGAGTTGGCAAAGAAGAACTTGGCAACAGCAGCTTGCACGTACAAGCGACATTTTCATTTGAGGACGAAACCCAGGAAGGTAGCTGTGGGGTCTAGAGTACTAGTGGGAGAATCACAAGGTGGGCACTGCAGCTGCAGCCATTTCAGTTTACGGTGCAGGCAGTGTCTGGAAAGGACAATGTGGCGGCAGACTTCTTGAGTCGATTGACAGAGAAAGAGAGAGAAAGAGAGAGAGAGAGAGAGAGAGAGAGAGAGAGAGAGAGAGAGAGAGAGAGAGAGAGAGAGAGAACCTGAGGGTTCCGTTAACCTGTGTCGTGGGAGGTTGTCATTGTCGAAGCTGTGCATGTGTTATTATCTTTGGAAGAGAATGACGTAGCAAAGTGTTACTGAGGGTGTGGTATTTGTAGTACGTGTTGCATAGCAGTTGTGCGTAATCAGAGCAGCCTCAGTTATAAAATTCATAAGTGGTGCGTAGTGTAACGGCTGCCCATAAGTGCCTGCGTTAAGGTCGTGCGAGGCAGAGTTAGTCCAGGTTGATTAATGTAACCTGTGGTTGTTGATGTATTTAAAAGTTGATGTTGTTGGGATGGAAGTTTTGGTGTGCATCAAAAGTAACAGTAGGACAGAATGAGTGATGGGAAATTGGATTGTTATAGGTAGAGTGTGGCTAAAACGCCGATCGAGTGAGAAGTTGTTGTTGGTTTTAACCTGTAGTTAAAACTTAGGCAGGGGGGTATGTCACCGATCGGCGGTACTAAACCAGTATGTCCATGTGGTAAGAGTAGTGGTGGTTCAAGATAGAGAGCGTGCGAGCGTGCATGTATGTGTGCGTGTGTGTGTGTGTGTGTGTGTGTGTGTGTGTGTGTGTGTGTGTGTGTGTGTGTGTGCACGCGCGCGCGCGGGGTAAGACTGGGGTTTAGTTAGCTGGGGTTAGGCTAAGTTCCTCAGGGTTAGGTAGTAAGGTTAGGCTAGGTAGGGGGCAGGTGAAGTAGGACATACAGTATTTTTGCCTTCCAGTCTTCATTTATTGAGGGAGTGGTAGGAGGAAGTTGGTTTCGTTCCCGATTGTTACCCTTTTGTTACTTTGGTTCTACACCAGAGAAGGCGGGGCAGGATATCGGCTGTTGTTGTGTTGTCAAGTCTGTGAGTTGTTGTGGTAAATTGTCGTGTTGTTGCACGAGCAACAACTAGTCCGTTGGTCAGGCGTGTCAGCTCTGCGGAGGGATACACTTCTCTGACCAATCGTTGTTTTGTGTGGTGAGTAGAGTTCGCTTGATTCCGACCAGGGCGGAATGTGTTGGGGTAGCTTCACTTCGGTCCCTGGTGTTCGTCGGAGTGGACGTACTCCTTGTAGGTGCGGCGGCAGCGCCGTTAGTTTTGAAGAGTGACTTCGAGTCATAGTTAGTGCCAGGTCCTCGTCGGGGTTGGGTGCCCTTGGCCTGTGCTGAGTCGGTGTCGTCCTTGTTGGCAGCCACTTCAGCCAGTTGCAGAACTGGTGTGGTTGAACGTCTGTCTGTCCAGTTGTGTCAGCAGGTATCCTGCTCCGTCCTGAGGCTGGGGCCAGACCACCTCAGTCTACTGCCGCGTGCCGGCAGGTGAGCGGCGCTTTCCAGTACCTGTTGTTTTCCCGGGAGAGGGAGACCACCCAGGCCATCTGCCTTCTGTGGGGCAGCTCTCCTCCAGCTACCGGTGCTCTTCCGGGAGTTCTCCGGCACTGGTTCCTCGTCCCTGTTTAGGCGTCCTGTGAGAGGGCGCTGCACCAGGCCTTTTTTCCACCCTTGGTGTCCGGCGGGGCCTTCAGAGGTGGAGGCGTCCTACGAGCCCCGGACCCGTCGCGAGGGCGTCTGGTGTGTGTACGTTGGGTGTCGTGCCCATCGCAGGGAGGAGTCAGACTGCGGGAAGCCACGGTCAGCGCCGGGGTGCAGAGTCTTCGGGGAGGGTGTCGGCCCGCGGAGGAGCCACGGTCAGCGCCGGGGTGCAGAGTCTTCCGGGGAGGTGTCAGCCTGTGAGGGGCCACGTACAGCGCCGAGGACTGGAGCTTTCTGGGCCAGGATGGGTGGTCCCATGTTTGTGGTAGAAGGGGTGTAGCGTTAGGCAGTAGGGTTAGGGGTGTTAGCTACTGCCTCCTTTCAGGACGTAGTGGCCAGCACAGTGTAGGGTACTGGTCGATGCCTCCCTTAGGGACGCAGCGATCAGTGCAGTAGTGGTCCCGGGTGAAAAGAGAAGGGTGAGTCCTGGGGAGAGGTGTGGGTGGTAGCAGTAGTTAAGAATTTAGAGTCCCTTGGGTAAATCCTCGTCCCTAGTAGTTAGTCACCACGTGTGCGGGCTGTCACTGTGTCCCAGGTTACAGTGATATACCGCAACTGGTGTGTTAGGTTAGGTTAGGGTTTTCTAAGTCATTATAGTAGAGTAGGGTAAGTCAGCGGGAATTAAGATACTTGTGTGCAGTTGTGGATGTGCGTGAGTGGTGGCGCCATGGAGTGTGTGTGAAATAAAGAAGCGGGCGTGATTGTAAAACTGTGTGCTGTGTTGTCTGACCTAGTGTGTGATAGGCGTGGGTAAGGGTGGTAGGGCCGTCCGGCTTAGCGACCGCGACATCCCCCTATTTCTTCAATCTAAGACATAAGAGTAAGCTTTGTTTATAATTGTATATATGTAACAGGTGTTAAGAGGAATATTAAAATTATCTACAAATTTGTTTCTAGCGCTAGGCTATCGTCAGGATGGAGTTTGGGTTGCCCACCGCCGGTGTTACATAGCGTGTGGGGCCCGGTTGCAGCTGTTTTTACGTGCGTGTTGGTTGCACGTGTTTGTTTTTTTTTTTTGGGGGGGGGGGGTTTCAGGTTGTTGTATGGGGTGTGTTTACTAGCAATGATTTCCATTTGTGCCTGCAGTTGTTTACTATTTCTGTTTTAGTATTAAGAGTTGCTAAGTGTGGTTTACGTAGTATTAGCCATTTTTCAGTTAGGCATAGGTTGCATCTTTTTGAAATATTGCTGTATGGTGATGCCCTTTTTATGATTTTCCAGGATATGTTATAGTTTATTTTTGCGTCTTTAAGTTTCCAAATGTATTTGCTCAATTCAGTTTGGTTTTTGTATTTTTCTCTGTTGAATGACTGTTTGTGGTTTGCATATCTGGTTTTGAAGTGGTTTTCAGTGATCCCTATGTATGTTTCTTTTTCATTTTCTGATGTCACGGTAGCCTGGTATACAATATTGTTGTGAAGACATTTATTGCTTAGTGGACACTGCTCTTTTTTGGTGCAATTGCAAGATTTCCTTTCTTCACCCTTCTTTGCTGTGTTGGTTTTCATTTTGTTGGATGCATCAATTAGGTTTTTGAGGTTGGGCATACATGAGTACGATAGTTTGACAGTGTTTTTGTTAAATATTTTGGACAGTTTGTGTTCTTTTGGAAATGAAGTTGTTAAGATTTTGAAGAATTCTTTCCCTATGTTTGTTTTGAGTTTCCCGTCGTATGGGGGGCTGTACCATATGATTTTTCTTTTTCTATTTTTCTTGTTTTTATTTGTGTTGTTATCTGGGTTGTATTGTAGTTTGTAATTGTATCCACTTCTTTGTAGTGCCTCCTGGTATTCTACTGCTGCATTGTTGAACACTCTCTCACTGCATGACAGGTTTGATAGTCTCTTGTTTATGCCGTGGGGTATGGTCTTTAATACAGATGGTGGATGGTTGACGTAACCATGGGATCATATGATGGTGCAGAAACATGCGAACTAGTCGGGCTATTCATGCTATCCAGCATCAAGCCCCCATGGGCCGGCCTTCTCGTGGCGGGGGTGTTTCTTGACTAACCTGAGCCCACCCCTTTTTCTTATCTTTCCTGTTTTTCTGCCTACTGTGTCTTTTACTATCTCTTTTTCCCCCATAAAGTCTCCCCACAGAAACTGCAGCCTCTGTTTCGTCTAGTTTCTGCCTACCTGGCTCTTTACTCTGTACTTTAATCTTTACTTACAAGCCTTCTTTGGAACACTTCTTCTTTTCTCTGCGGTCTTCTTCAGACCCACCGTGTTTGCCGTGCGGTGCGTCCTGTAAGTGGGGGGGAATGAGGTCCTGGTGATTGAGAGAACCTGCTGTTCTCAACACATCACTTTGGCTCGGACCTCCTCTAAGACGGGTGGCATACATTGGCCCGTGTATGTCAATCGGCTGCCTCTACGTGAGGTTGGGTCAAACTGGGTAGTTCTTGGCTGGCCTTGGAAACCTTGTAAGTGTTCACCGTCTGTCCCCGGCGGTGTGTCATGATCTTGGCGGAATAGGTTAGTTATGTTCTATCTGGTGTATATCCCTGCTGAAACCCGGATGGGGTCAAGAGTTGGATTTCCCCTTGACCCTGGCCCCTTGTTGGACCCCATGGTGGGTGGGTAGGCAGGGATGAACTTTAAAAACTCAAAACTATGGCTCACTCCCAACAAAAAAGGAAAAGAAATTATTCCTCAGGCTCGAACTTGGACTCGGACTCGGATAATGAAATAAGGACAGCAACTGGTTTTTGGCCTTGTTGGTTGGTGATGGAGGGTGTGGATGAAGCTCGCCCTCTCTGTGGGGTGAATGGATTGAGTCCTTTTGCTATTTCGTGAGGAGTAGAGGGACTCTCCGGCGTACCCAAATCCATGAAACGGCTACGGAACGGTTCCTTTTTGATAGAATGTGCAAAACAGAAGCATTCTGAGTTGCTTCTCAAGTCGACGACGTTGATTGACAGGCCAATCAGAGTGACACCTCACAAAACTTTGAATTCAAGCAAGGGCGTCATCAGGTGTCGTGATTTGAGAGGCGTTTCCGAGTTAGAAATAAAGACGGAACTGGCTTCCCAGGGTGTGACCCACGTTCACCGGGTTCTAGCACGAAAAGATCAAGACCGTGTGCCAACATATACTTTTTTTCTAACTTTCTGTACGACAACTCTCCCTGTGTGTGTGAAGGTCGGATATTTGAGGGTTCCCGTCTCTATGTACATTCCTTCACCTTTGCGATGCTTTAAGTGCCAAAAGTACGGACACATTAAGGACAGGTGTACAGAACAGGAGGCGTGTGGCAAGTGCTCAAAACCAGTGCATGAAGGTCCGTGTGATTGTCCGCCCTGTTGCATAAACTGTAAAGGCAACCATCCTGCTTTCTCGAAGGACTGTCCAGTCTGGCGCGTCGAGTCCGAGATCCAGAAGGTACGCACGGAGAATCGAATTTCGTTCTTTGAGGCAAGGAAACTTGTGCAGAATAGACAGCCCTCCCTCAGCAAGTCATATGCTGATGTCGCCAAGGGGAGCATGGTCAGTGTTGGTGTTCAGACTGAGACTGTTCAACCTCAGGCCGGCTGTCAGCATCAGGATCGGCAGACGCAACAGGAGCCTCAGCATGTACAGAAAGACAGTGGAAAAAGAAAGCAAAATTCAAACAGTGCCTTGGGTGGAGGCTCAATATCCACCTCCCCCCGGACTCCTCGAGGGTCTGAGCCCCCTTCCTCCAATCCCAGACCCTCTGGGAAGGCTGCACAGGTAGCCTCTTTGTCTGGGGAACACTCCAGAAGTCGACCTCTGATGAAGCCTCCTCTTCCACCTCGTCCATCTGGGGGTGGAAATAAGTATCGTCCTTCGTCAGCCAAGAAGGTGGTATCTCCATCGCCTTCTTCCAATCGCTTTTCTCCTTTGGAGATAGAAGGTGATGAGGACAATGAGATGGAGTAATTTTCTTCTCTTTTTTATTGTCATGGCCCTTATTCAGTGGAATATAAGAGGCATTAATGCCCAATATGAGGAACTCCAGCGGTTGTGTTCTGACCTCAAACCTAGTGTTGTTGCGCTGCAGGAAACATTGTTGAGACCAGGAAAACATTTTTCATTGGCAGGCTTTAGTTCAGTAGGTTTTCCTGCTTTACCTAC
The DNA here is from genome assembly GCA_033310375.1 of Conus canariensis. Taxonomy (NCBI): domain Eukaryota; kingdom Metazoa; phylum Mollusca; class Gastropoda; order Neogastropoda; family Conidae; genus Conus; species Conus canariensis. The sequence goes on from JAMYXO010001236.1 coordinate 13,810, forward strand.
GGATACTGGCCATGGTGTCACTGGGGGTGTTTCCCTTCTTATTCACAGATCTTTATTATTCAGCCAAGTTAACTTAAATACCCCATTACAAGCTGTTGCGGCCAGGATTACTTTCAATAAAACAATAACTCTCTGTTCAATTTATTGTCCTCCTTCTGGTACAATATCTAAGCAACAAGTCATTGATCTAATAGATCAGCTTCCACGTCCTTTTTTTATTTTGGGAGACTTCAACGGGCACTCCCCCCTTTGGGGTAGCTCATATTCCTCACCTCGGGGTCTCATGCTGGAAGAGATCTTTAACGAACTGGACTTGTGTTGTCTAAATGACAAATCACCAACATACATGCATTCTTCAAATGGTACTCTTTCGTGTTTGGATTTGTCAGTGTGTGATCCTTCATTGGTTCTAGACTATGATTGGTCAGTTCACGATGATCTGCACGGGAGCGACCATTTCCCTGTAATACTTTCTCCAGTTTTGAAGGAACCTGTTTCCTTTCCTCAGTATTTTTGCTTTAAAAGGGCTAATTGGGATTTCTTTCGTTCAGCCATAACTGATAAGCTAGATGCTGAAATCGTCTTCCGATCAGAAGATCCAGCGGAGTCCTTCACTAATGTTTTGTTATCATGTGCAAGAGATACCATCCCACTCACAAAACCAGGTCCACAATTACCTGGTACACCATGGTTCAACCAGGATTGTAAGAATGCTTGCAACATTCGCAAGAGGGCCCAACGTTCAGTCTTTCAGCATCCTGTGGCCCCGAATGTTCGATCTTATCAGAGGAAAAAGCAAAGGCGAGGTTTGTTTGTAGAGGAAGTAGACGAGTGTCTTGGAGAAATTTCTGCTCTTCCCTCACATCAAACATATCCAAGAAAAAAATCTGGAGAGTTGTTAAAAAAATTAGGGGCAAGAACAGCTGCCCTTCAATCCACCATTTAAAACTTGATGATACACTCATCACTGACAAACACGCTGTGGCTAACTTGCTAGCTTCCACCATAGAAACCAACTCTTCCTCTAGTCAAAAATCCACCGCGTTTTTAAAGATCAAAACGCAAGCAGAAAAAAAGAAGCTTGACTTTTCCTCACCCAATCAGGAAGACTACAACTTGCCCTTTAATCTAAATGAACTGAAGTCTGCCTTGCAGGCATGTCATGATTCTGCTCCTGGTCTTGATGAAATACATTATCAACTCTTAAAACACCTTCCTGACTCAGGTCTTAACATTCTGCTTCAAGTTTATAACCAGGTTTGGACGTCTGGGTCTTTCCCAGCTTCATGGAAAAGAGCCCTAATTGTTCCCATTCCGAAGCCAGGGAAGGATCATTCAAACCCAACCAACTATCGTCCAATAGCCTTAACAAGATGTGTTTGTAAAGTGATGGAAAAAATGGTAAATGGTAGGCTCATGTGGAAATTGGAAAGTGATGGGCTTTTAGCCATGGAACAGTGTGGTTTTAGAAAGCATCACTCTACCATGGACCATTTAATCAGATTGGAAACCACTATTCGAAACTCTTTTTTAGATAAAAAGCATGTTGTTGCCATTTTTTTCGACATAGAGAAGGCCTATGACACGACGTGGAAGTATGGAATCCTGTCAGACCTCCATCGGATGGGTTTCCGTGGCAATCTCCCAGTGTTCATAGAACAGTTTTTGGCAGACAGGTCCTTCCAGGTCCGTGTGGGGACAACATTGTCAGAAATTCATGAGCAGGAAAAGGGTGTTCCACAGGGTAGTATCCTTTCCCCAGCCCTGTTTAGTATAAAAATAAATGAAATTGTAAACTCTGTCAACCAAGGTTCAGACTGCTCTCTTTTTGTTGATGATTTTGCCCTTTATGCATCTGGAAAGACATTTGCTGGTGTACAGCGCCAACTCCAGTTGTGTGTCTATAAAGTCCAACAGTGGGCAGTTGAAAATGGGTTCAAATTTTCATCAGTTAAAACAGAGTGCATCCACTTTCACAATTTCAGACAACTTTTCCCGCCACCAGAAATTTTCATAGATAAGGCTAAAATTCCTGCTGTCACAGAAGCCAAATTTCTGGGTGTTACCTTTGACCAAAAATTAAATTTTAAAGCCCATATTCAGAAGTTGAAAACATCGTGCCTCAAAGCCATGAATATCCTCAGTGTAGTGGCTCATACGGATTGGGGTGCAGACAAACGCACACTTCTCCATCTTTACAGGGCGTTAGTTCGATCCAAGTTGGACTACGGCAGCATCATTTACGGCGCCGCTAGAGCCTCGTATCTAAAAGTCTTAGACCCAGTTCACCATCAGGGTCTTCGCCTCTGCCTTGGCGCTTTTCGTACTACACCTGTTCATAGCCTATATGCTGAGGCAGGAGAGTGTTCCCTCTCTCATAGAAGAGTAAAATTAGCTTTAAACTACTACACACAGCTTTTTTCAGAACCAAACAACCCTGCCTACGACTGTGTTATGAATCCTCATTTCCAAGAGAAATATGAAAGAAGTCCATCCAGTATTCCCCCTTTCGGTATTCGCATCCTTCCTTTTCTGGAGGAGGCGGATATTGATGTTGGGGTCATCTCTGACGTTTCCAAGTTTCCTCAACAACCTCCTTGGACGTTTTCGTCTCCAGAAATTAGGTTTGATTTAACCGTGCAGCGCAAACAGAACACGAGTTCCTTAATTTATAAACAATTATTTTTAGACATGTGTTCTAACCTTAAAGAACATGTGGTTATTTTTACTGATGGTTCAAAGTCCGATGTTGGTGTAGGGTCCTCCGCATATGTTCCAGCTTCGGGAGAAAAACTGTCCAAACACATTCCCTCTGAAAGCACTATTTACACTGCGGAACTTACTGCACTACTTTTGGCTTTGGAGTTGATCAGGCAGTCCCAGTCTAGGAAATTCCTTATTTGCACAGATTCTCTTTCGGCTTTAGAGGCTATAGGAGCAAGAAACATAAAACATCCGGCTCTTATCAAGTTTTTTACCATGTTTTCTTCATTAGTTTCAAGGGGTTTTGAGATTTTGTTGGCCTGGGTGCCAGGTCATGTGGGGATCAGAGGCAACGAAGAGGTGGATCAGCTTTCTAAAGAGGCTGTCCGTCTTCGTCCTTCTAAACTGCTTGTACCATCCTCAGATTTAAAAGGCAAAATAGCTTCGTATGTCAATTCTTTATGGGAGGAGGAGTGGAGCCTCCAAGAAAACAATAAGCTTCATCAAATACGTCCAGATCTAAAGGAACATCTTCCCATGGCTGCTGGTGGTCGAAAGGGAGAAACAGTATTGTGTAGATTGAGGACGGGTCATGCTTATTTTACTCATTCGTTTTTATTGAAGGGAGAAGACCCGCCTTTCTATGTTGCCTGTGATAGTCAGATATCTGTCCAACATATTCTTTTAGACTGCTGGGATTTATACGACATTAGAAGGAAACATTACACTGCAGATAATATGAAGATTCTTTTCCGTGATGTTCCCCCTGACAATATTTTTAACTTCCTAAAAGAAGTGAATTTATTTCATCGTGTGTGAATTTGGTGTTGTTAGATTTTCTCTACCCAGTATTGATTTTTGCAGATTACAGTTAGTGATTTTAACGTGTTGGTTTTTAATCCTAGGATTGGTTCTTTTAATCTTGTTTTAATGGGTTGGGTAAGGTTTTGCTTTTAATCCTTTTTTAACATGTATACGTGGTAGTTTGAAACGTGGTGACAGTCCTGAGATAACCTCTGCTGTTGACGGGACTATAATTTTAATCTTAATCTTAATCCAGCATCAAGAAAAAACTCGGAAAGCAAGTCGGACTATACAGAGATGATGGCCTTGCTGCACTAACCAACAACCCAAGAACCATTGAAAATAAGAAAAAAAGAACTATGCAAAATCTTCCAAAATCACAACTTAAAAATTACCATTGAAGCAAACAAAAAGTTAGTGAACTACTTAGACATAACACTGGATCTCAATAATCACATATATAAACCATACAAGAAACCCAACGACACACCTCTTTATGTACACGTCAAAAGTAACCATCCACCATCTGTATTAAAGACCATACCCACGGCATAAACAAGAGACACACGCGCGCGCGCGCGTGTGTGTGTGTGTGTGTGTGTGTGTGTGTGTGTGTGTGTGTGTGTGTGTGTGCGTGTGTGTGTTGACGCGCGTACATGTGTTTAAAAGAGTATGCTCGCGCGTGCACGCGTGTGTGCGGAAGAGAGAAGGATGGGAGAGTGGAAGTGGATGGAAATATTTCCTCCTCTGGGGGTACGCTCTACTCTAGAATAGTCCGATGAAAAAAAAACCGCTCTGTTCTATAACAGTCCGACGAAAACACACACAAAACACACACACACACACACACACACACACACACGTTCGGAAGTGTTTTCAGCAGAAGGGAACAAGGTAAGACTGAGTTATCGTGGCGGGCTCAATGTCAACATGGATCTGCGGACAGAGCATACTGGCTGTGTATGGAGAGAGAGAGAGAGAGAGAGAGAGAGAGAGAGAGAGAGAGAGAGAGAGAACTAACTGAAGTGTTTAAGGCGCGCCTTCCGTCTCCTACACTGCAGTGGAGGTCGATCAAGTTGGTCAGCATACATTCTTCACCGGAGGTTCTTCTGCATCTTTGTACACCCGTCCTGCGGCTCCACCATGGATAATCTCCAAGCTCTCAATATACTTGTCGGTATGAAGGTTTCAAGTTATGTAATTTAAACGTATTCCAGGACCGGTCTGACAAAAGCCATACAATCCCTGTCTTGATATCCCTTTCAATCTATCTTCAGGGTGCTCCTACGAAAGCCCAAGGTCCTTCAGGGTCTTAATGAGGTGCTCAAAAGACAAGTTACCTGTTAGGGTGACGTCAGTATATTTGGTGGTAGTAACATCTTGTAATGGTTGGCCATGAAAAGCGAATAATCTGTTATACGTATTGCGTTTGGTCACTCTGAAGAGTTGACATTTGCCAGGATGGAGGCTCATGCTCCAGTTGTCTTTCCATGATTATAGCTTATAGAGATCTTGCAGCATGGTCTGGTCGTTGTCAGGGGAGACAGGTTGTTGGCAAATGGACTCATCCGCAAAGAAGCCTCTCGATTAAGTCAGTGTGGCTGGGAGGGTTGCCACATATGTGTGGAAAAGAAACAACGCTGGACCAGGGACAGAGCCTCTGAAGCCTCGGAATCCACCGGGATGAGACTCGACTTTGCTCCGTCGATGACCACTGCTTACGGTCAGTCTTTTAGGCGGTTCTCATCCCAGGCCTTGTTCCTACCTCAGATCCCAAGGGGTGACAACTTTGCATGTCAGACGAATGTGAGTAGTCTTGTCGAAAGCCTTTTGAAAGTCCACCTCCATCAGATCAACCTGCTTACCTGCCTGCACATCACTGCTCAGCTTGTCAGACAAGCATATCAGCTGGGTTTCTCAGAGTCTCCCTCGCCGGACTGCTCTGCGCGAGCCTTTGATGCCCGCGTGCATGTTTGTTTAGGGGAGTGGAAAGGGTGGATCGGTGGTCTTGTGCACAATCCACGTGCAGGCAAGTTCGTGTGCGCGTGTGGGGAAGGAGATGGTGGTAGGTGGAATGTGAATGCTGGGTGTGCTACGTGCTGTCGCGGGGTAGAAGGCGCAGGGCGAAGATGTGGCTGTTCGTCTGCTGATTGACTTCGTGTAGATTACGCTTTGTGTGTCCTTGTGTTGTTGATCTTGTCCGGTGGCGAGAGAGTATTGGACAGAATGATATTAGCCCACATCGTGGCCGGCCGGCAGAAACCAGGCCCATATGTTATGAGATAATGCCACCGGGTCCCACTCATAACAGTCTCCATTGATAAGAAATTATGACAGTAGAAGTTTGCCTGTTGACCAAGCTGCTGATCTCTCTCTCTCTCTCTCTCTCTCTCTCTCTCTCTCTCTCCACACACACACACACACACACACACACACACACACACACACACACACACACTCACTCACTCACACGCACACTAAGGTGAGTCTAGCAGTGATCATAATGTGTACATTAAATTGGTACCTTCATGTAGGTAAAGATTTGATATATGCGTTGTCACTGTTTTTGAAGTTCATTTTCTTTGCTGGGAATTGTATAAGCTGATATGTACAGGGTAAATGCAACATACTGTGAACATAAAGTAGCGGTGCTTAGTAGTACATTTATGCAGACAATTGCTTAC
>JAMYXO010001236.1:25000-31837 GCA_033310375.1 Conus canariensis
GTGTATGGTGCTTGCATACCCGTTTTCTCGGTAATCGTCGTGACGACAACAACAATAATAACTGTAGTTAAGCTTCGTGAAATTGTGATCTGGCGTGCTGAAACATCATACTCTATGTCTGCCCGAGAAGTGGCTCTGACCAAGATGTTGATTGGTAACTCTGTGTTTTTTATTGCCTGTGTTTCACCCATCGCTATTTTTCGCCTTCTCCGGGTCTTCCTGCCAGAAGTGAACGTTGGCAGACGTCGTCAAAATTTTTATCAGCTTTGTCTACTGGTCACTGACATTCTGTTTCATATCAATTCTTCTTTGAATATCTTTGTGTACTACATTATGGGGTCCCGGTATAGAGAAACCTTCAGATCATTGTTTAGCAGATGGCAGACAATGGCAGTTAAAAAGCATTCAAGATAAAAAAAAAAAACTCATTCATCTTTATTTGAGATATCTAAACAGTAAAAGACGTGGTTTACAACTTAAGTAACAATTTTCTTCGTTGAAAATCAATGTGACGAATAAACACTTTCAGAATCCCTAAGCACGTTACCTATTTTTACAATAAAAAAGCAAATCGATCAATGATGTATTGACAAGATGGTGGATATCGATCATGAAGTATGATCACACATATATGCATACACGCGTATACTTATGAACATACAAACATGCATACATACATCCATCATCATCATCATCATCATCATCATCATCATCATCATCATCATCTCATCACAATGGATGTCCGTCGTGGTCATGAGACTTGCAGAGCAAAGATGCCTGGTATCGAGTCGCGATCATGAAGCGCAGTTGAGGTGGGTTGGGCATGTGGTACGAATGGACGACACGCGACTTCCAAAAATGGTCATCTTCTCTGAGCTGGCAGCTGGAACAAGGAACACTGGGCGGCCACTCAAACGCTTCAAGGACTGCCTGAAAGTATCACTGGCGGCCTGTGGCATCCCGCTTCAGGGCTGGGAAACACTTGCCACAGACCGCAGTGCCTGGCGACTTGCTGTCCACAAAGGAGTAAACAGCTTCGAAGAGAAGCGTTTGCAGGAACTGGACCAGAAGTGCCAAGCCCGCAAAGAGAGGAGACCTGACCCAATTGACAGCTGTCGCATGCCTAGAGTGCGGACGTATTTGTGTGTCCAGCTTTGGCTTGCGCTCATACATGCGGAGTCACATATATACATACATACAAACATACATACAAATCAGTTACTTTAATGTATCAACTTGTCAGATCAACAACAATGTACAGTAGTCCAGATTGCAGGCGCATCGAAAAAAGTTCTCTCTCTCTCTCTCTCTCTCTCTCTCTCTCTCTCTCTCTCTCTCTCTCTCTCTCTCTCTCCTCTTCACCCTCTATTTCTCTCTCTGTCCCCACGTCCTTCTTTCTCTCTCCGGCTGGCTCCAATTCTTTGTCTGTCAGTGCTTTAGTCAGCTTTATATATCTAATACTATTCAAAGCACAGTTTGAAAGTCAACATCTGTCAATTTCAAGGCTGGTTGATGAGGTGATTCCGCCTTGACCAAACACGCCTAGACCCAATCATGACAGACATGCTCATACATATACACATACATACATACATACCATACATACATACATACATACATATATGCACACACATGTGCATGTGTACAAAACCATCTGCTCGACCCAGCAAAGAATTATTCAATTAGTGATCGTTTAAGGAATAACGAGCAAAGTGATTTTGTTAACAAGCACTAACGATTCCCTTCTGTACTTTAACGTCTATTCATTAGACAAACAGTAAAGAGATTTTGTAACACTGTGTTTCCGTCTCACTAACGATCCCCCTCTGTACTTAAATGTCTATTCAATAGACAAAGCGCTGTGAACAGGGACTCGATGAATTCAAGCTCACCGGTTAAGTTGCGTCGAGAGCAAGCTCCACACAAAATGACATATTTGCTGAAATTAAAAGTTATGTAATAACCCCAAAGCAGGTAGATGTAATCCTAATGATCCACCTGTATCCTGTGCCAGCTGTATGCTAAGACTAAAAGAATTGTCGGTGGAACATTATCAGAGAAACTGTGTTAATGTGTGTTTTTCCTTCATTGTGCGCCATATTCAGAGCTCGTTCATCCTCAGTCAAAAGAACTGTGACAAACAAATCACCATCAAGTATGCAAAACAGGCAAAACCAATACATGTCCGACAGTAAAAACAATTTTCAACGGACTTAGAAAGTATGCATTTTCATTCCTCAACAACAAAAAGGACTAAGAGAGTACAGGAATTGACTGATTCCTTGCATGCTGATATTGTGAAATTCCTGATAGCAGTGAACAACAATCTGAGCAAAAAGGTGGAGAGTTAGAAGGGAGGTATGTTCGGCTTGTAACAAGACAGCAGGAAACTTAAAAAAAGATTTAACGAGTGGAAAAAAAGACCTAAAACACAAAACTAGCAAGGCTGTCTTCTAGAAGCAAAGAGGTCAAACAACAGCAAACAATATTCAAGAGGAAAATTCTGTAAAATTGTTAACCGCAAGCCGAAACTGAGAGAAACATGTCCAGACCAGAGCGCACAGAACTGGAGAAAGAAAAGGACACACGAGATCATAGGCGAGTTCCATAGCCGCAAGAATTCGCAAGCAGTCAGCCCATACTCAAAGGCAGGAATGCAAGAGAAGAAAGGGGCAATGAAACAGGCGCTAAACAAATTCAAATAAACAATTTGGCGTCTTTTTCAAGCTCCTCACCATTTTAAGCACCACTCACAAGACCTCACTACTTTGCGTCAGTCAGCGGATGAAAGAACTTTCCGCCATTCTTTCTTGAAGACGCAAGAGAACCCCAAGATTCTCTTCAACCATTAAAACAATGAAGCAGATGTCTAGTTTGTATATGCACATATTTTGGACGCACGAGAAAAAAGATCACGACTGAATTCAGCCATGATTGAATTATCAAGAGTGGGCCATGTGATATCTGTGTCAAAGAAGTGTTACAAGTTATTGAACAGTGATTCTGACCAGGATAATGAATTCGCACGAGAAATGGATATTGATTCTAAATTACACATGAGCTACCTGGAAGGTGACGTTTAATTGTGATTATTTCGAGACTTTCAATGGGAAAAGGAAATTATACGAGATGTTATGCCCGCACAAACAAGTCAGCCGTCAGCGGAATGTGTTCCCTGCTATCGGAGAGGGGTGAGCAATTATTTCAAGACGATGATGGGGGAGTCGAAACAAAAGCAATTAAATCTAACCTTTCCGAGAAGACTCGTTTGATTTTAGAATTATTCCTCGACGACTGGTTGTCTATAGAAACCAGATCCGACGTTAGAGTTAGAGAATACATACAGTAAAGTAAACGTGCAACACAGAACTGAATATCCAGCATTCATGCTTTATTGATGGATTTGTGAATGACAGACTGAGACACAGATTCCATTTAACCCTTTCCCTGACTAGTTTACAATGGTAACAACCGGAAGAACATTCTCTGGACCAGCCTGCTGCTTTTGAACAGTATGGCCAGGGGATTATTGCAGCTGTAGGCTTCAGACATGTACTTTTTGTGGACTTCTAGTACTGCAAACAGACAATCTGCTGGCAACGATTCCTACCATCTCTAACAGCCATTGTATCTGTCTAGACAGTATGTAGAACATGTTCATGAGGTTTCATAAACGTTATGGAAAGTCCTTGATTTCTTCCCAGCTGTGTAGTTTTCAGCAATACTGCAACAAATGTTCCTCCAAATACCATTTCTTACCCACACTTCTACTACTACAGATTCTACACGGGCACTGTGTTTTGACAGTTTAATATGAGCATTATACATAATAATACATTTGTTTTCATGCGATTTAATTTACCCATATGCACTTTACTGACCTCTCTGACCAGAGAAAAGATCACAAAGCATTTCAGTGCAGGGTGTCAGGATCTGAGAACTTCAGCGTGTTACTGTGTAGCCACTCTAACAGATACTCACTGTCTTCACATCTCAGGTTTCAATGTATTTGGGTGGTGAAGGCCTATCAATGAACACAGCTTTTGCAAGTTGGAACACTTCTGGATGTTGACCCACAGAGCACATGTAGATTTGTTCAAACATGCTGAAACTACATTGCAGCGTAAATCAACAGTGCTGTGGCTAGCTCCACTCTTGTATATTTCTATTAGAAAAATACACACGAGAGATGCGATGTTATTCTTTCGGTGGTTACATAAACTTTCTCTTGCTCGATGTGTCATAGACCTTTGGTGGTTGTTGGTTTCCATGACTTTATAACAAGCTCAGTTGATTCACTCATTAAACCTGTTCCTGGGAAGTGGCTGCTGAGAGCATGCAAAGAAAAATCTGTTTTGTATCAGTGGGTGGACTGCTTGTGGCTGATTCGGAAGCTGTACCAAACAAATCGTTTCTATGAGCCAGTAGAATAGGTGGCGCCATCAACATCTGTTAAACAATAGAGTACCAGGTTAAGTTTGGTCCATCTAGCATAATTAGCATCCCTTTACTTTGCTCAGCACGCGGGGAGGAGGGGGAGGAGGGGGATCGTAGGGATGATGTGGGAGGTGGAGTATGTCTATCAGTGAGAATGGAACTGAGAGAACATCTGTGTGTATATTTATGAAGGGTTTCTGATGGACTTGGGAGGGGCTGGGGTAAAGGCCATTTACAACGTTTATACTATAGTTTTGTTTTAGTTTCACAATGTCTTAACTTTATTTGTTTGATTTCAGATTGCCATGTTATGGAGCTTGCTTAAGCACAGAAACTTTGAGTATGTTAATTACATTTTACAATGGTGGTATGCGACAGGTTTTACTTTCTAGTTTGTAGTCAGTGCTTAGTTTGTAACCCCCATCTTTCCTGATTCCTCTTCCGCCTCCATCTGTGCATACCCTCTCCATCTGTTAGTGATCTATTCCTCACCCTTCTTCCTTCCCCGCCAGCTCTCTTTCTCTCTCTCTCACTCTCGCCCCCACCCACCCCCAAGTTCCTTTCCCCTCTTTGTTTCATTCTTTTCAAATCTCTCTTCCTCACTTTTCTTTCTAAGATAATGCCTGTCCTTCCTTTCATCCCCCTCCTTACCCTACCCCTCAGCCCGGCTCTCACACCCCTCCCCCCTCTGCCGCACTTCTTCCTACTTATCCATCCTTATTCATCCCCTTTGCCCCCTCCCCTCTTTTTTTTCTTTCATGTCCCTAGTCCCTGCCCCTCCCATCCATACCTAATCATTTGGTACATTGATATGTGCTGGTCATACAATGTATGTCCATATGTTCAGTACTAGATATACCTCGGTTTTCAACGATCCCCAATTGTCCCCCTTCCTCTCTGTACAGTCCCCCCCCCCCCCCCCCCCCCCCCCCCCCCCCCATTGATAACACGCCACTGAACGAAGGCACTTAATTGTTCAACTGTTCACTTGGCGGGAATCAATCATTAGCAATAAAGGATCCCAGCCAGATACCCTCTTTAAGGGCAGAAAGGCAACATCATCACTGTTAAGACTAAAACCTGTTTCTAAGGACAGTAACACTTCCTTCAGACACAAAAGAAGGCTGTTGCATGCACCGGCATATTCATACTCCTGTATGTATGGGAGACATGGACACTCACAGGGGAGCTGAAGGAAATAATCTAGCCATGAAAATCAGGTGCTGTCATATGATAAAAAGCATCAGATGTATTGATCATATTACCAATAAGTTCGCCAGGCTGTTAGGTAGCACATTGGGCGGTATGAAGATCCATTAACATTGATCATTCCAAACAAACAAAAAAAGAAAAACGTAGGAGTGGCCACTTTACAGTAACCTATGGCCTTGCTAAAACTATTCTCCAGGTACTGCTGAAGATGGAAACAGAGGGAAAACAGAGGTGAAAAAAACTATTGACTGGGACATTTGAGACTGGACAAGGACACCCTTTGCAGAGACTAGGCCTTGGCACACAACCACGGAGCTGGATGCACCTGGTGAACAGTTCTTCAGTGCGGTGCTCCAGTGACACTTCACGGACTTCAGGGATAAGATGCAGACGAATAGTTCACAGCTCCACTTAGTCAATTTGTCCGACTTGCACTGGTGTCAGCTCGGTAGCTCAGTTACCCTTGGCATGACAGAAATCGGCTTTTCTTGGCGACAGTAGAGCGCAGCGTCATTGAGACCAGGTAGGGCACCGAGCCATCTCCTCGTTTACTTGTTTGAGTTTGGCCTCCATTGTGCTAGTGGAAGCCAGATGCATTTTGAAATCAGCATGAACTGTACGCACTGGTCTTTGTATTTGTTGGGAAGGCCACACTGGTCTATGAATTGAAGGATTTCTTCTTCCGTTTGCTTGGAGGTAGGTTATCCATCATTTTAAAATGGAGACGTGAAACAATGCTCTGCAGTGTGTTGATGTAAAATTGTTATATGGCATCAATGACCTGAAAGATGCTTATTACTCATCTGTCTTAGAGACAGTCTAGGTAATTCAAGTTAGATGCGGCATGGAACCCGAGTGAAGAACCAAATCAGACAGCCCCGAGGCAGCTTAATATCCGGTCAGTGTCTAACTTATTTGCACGAAGAGTCAAAGTTCAGTTGCCTTACTATGTTTCTTTCAGACCAGAGCCAAGTGTGGTACTCAGTGCTGCAGCAGGTTTTGACAGCGCCACCAGTGAGCTTGCCTTGCAAACCAAGTGTATTGATGTCGCTGCGCCAGCCAGATGCAGTACACGGCTCCATCAAACAAAACACCTGTGACTACCTGTGACTCGGGATGTGCAGGACCTTTGGGAATATTATAGAAAATTTGGACGTTGCTAGAGAAAGCAGTAGGAAAGAAATATAC
>JAMYXO010001237.1:0-31828 GCA_033310375.1 Conus canariensis
GGAGAGAGAGGAGTTACGGCGCATGTACCCCAAGGAGTCAGAGCCTCAGCCTAGGACTCAAACTACCGGACAGCAGCAACCCCAACCACTGCCCCTCAGGCCCCCCAGCTCGAGGAATACAGTAAGGTGTTTCCTGTGTGGGGAGACAGGCCACATAGTTAGGGAGTGCCCACGTCGTAACACGGTAGGGGCAGTTAATGTGCCGGAGGCTGCTAAAGATGTGTTGAAGTCCCCCCCTTTGCTGTGTGTGTCATGTGCCAAGAAGCCTTATTCCCCTAGGTGCGAGATTCAGGTCAACGGCACTGTGGTACAGGGGATTAGGGACACAGGAGCGGGTTATTCAGTGGTGGCTTCTCATCTGGTACATCCTGATCAGTACACAGGAGATACCGTCCTGATCACGTTGGCTGAGTCCCGGTGTCAGGTTCGACTACCAGTGGCGCTGGTTGACATCGTCTCGCCGTTTGTCACAGGGAGTTTCCGCGCCCTCGTCATGGAACGTCCGGTTGAAGAGGTCCTCATTGGAAATTTTATTCAGCGGAAACGAGGAGCGCCTTTAGAACGAGTTCCCATCTATGCTGTGCCGGACACCCTCGCGGTTGTACAGACGAGAGCTCAGGCCCGGAAGGACAAGGAACCCCAGCGACCATTGTCCCTGAGGAGTCAGTTGTCGATCGCTACTTCAGACGAGTTGATCAAGAAACATGGAGAAGACCCCACCTTGAGTAGAGCAAGGAAGGCGTACGAGGATAAGACTGAGGTCCGGACGAGGACGGGGAAAGTTAGTTACCTTAAGAAAGCGGGGGTGTTGATCAGGAGGTTTGAGGGAACCCAGGAAGCATGTACTCAGGTGTGTGTACCGAAAGAGATCAGGCCCACCGTGCTGGCTTTAGGCCACGAAGTTCCCATGTCAGGGCATCTTGGAACCACGAAGACCAAGTCCAGGATTCTGCCTCACTTCTACTGGCCAGGAATCTGCGCCGACATCACGAGATTTTGCCAGTCATGCCCGCAGTGTCAGCGCACCATCGACAAGGGTCGGGTTCCACCGATACCCTTGGTCAAGATGCCCCTGGAGCAGGAACCCTTTACCAAGGTTGGACTAGATCTGATTGGACCGTTGACGCCGATGTCTGGACGAGGTCATCGGTACATACTTGTCATGGTAGACTACACCACCAGGTACCCGGAAGCGATGCCTTTAAGATACATCACGGCAGAGGAGGTGGCCGAGGCTGCATTCACCATGTGGTCACGAACTGGCATACCCAAGCAGGTGCTTACGGATCGAGGATCCCAGTTCACTGGGCAGGTGATGAAGGAAGTGTACCGTCTGCTGGCCATAAAGGGTTTGAATACCACGCCGTACCACGCTCAGTGCAATGGACTCGTGGAAAGGTTCAATGGGACCCTCAAGAGGATGATGCGCCGTTTGGTACAGGACAAGCCAGATGAGTGGGATCGGTGGCTACCGGCGCTACTCTTTGCCTACCAGGAAGTACCGCAGGCCAGTATGGGGTTTTCCCCCTTTGAACTGTTATATGGACGAGCGGTGCGGGGACCTATGCAGATACTGAAGGAGTCGTGGGTGCGCCCTGAGGAGGCCGAGCTAAAGACATCCATTGAGTATGTGGTGGACCTCAGGAACAAGATTGCTGAGACATGTACTTTGGCACAGGAACACGTCGCCACTTCTGCTGGGGTGTACAAGCGACACTTTGATCTCTGGGCGAGGAGACGGTCGTTTCCAGTTGGGTCTAGAGTGTTGGTCCTACGGCCGTTGAAACACAACAAGCTGGAGCTGGCCTGGCGGGGCCCATACCAAGTGACGGGCAGGGTTGGTGAGGTGGACTACAAGGTCCAGATGGGGCCGAGGAGCAAGTTGTTCCATGCCAATCTGCTTAAGGAGTTCATGGAGCGGCCTGCAGAGCTTCAACCCCCAGTGAATGTGCAAGCGGTAGTGGTGGAGGCAATCCCTGGGAGGGACAATATAGCGGCTGATTTTCTCAGCAGGATGTAGGAGGAGTTTTGCCAGGTTGGATCGGGTGTCCGGTTGGGGTTCAGGCTGGAGAGGTTTCGCAGCATTTGGGTGCTGCCCAGGGGGTGATGGCTACTAGTCCTGGTTTAAAGTGGTCATACGTGTTTTGGGGGTACGGGGCAGCGTCGCTCTGTGTCATGTCTTGGTTCTTGAAATCCAATGGGGATTGGATTTTTAGGGGGGGGGGGTTGTCATGACCCAGAGCTCGGTTTTGTGTGACGTGGCATCAAAGATAGAGAAGGAGGCGGTGGAAGGAGGGAGAACGTGACACACCCGGGAACATGTCTAACAGTGTGTTAGTTTGGCGTTTCACGGACGCCCTGTGGGTTGGTAAGGCAGAACTTCCGTGCGTTAAACACCCGGGGTTGAGCGAATGTCAAACCCAGAACCTGTGCGTCGCGTTTCGTCCCGTGCAGTGTGTGTTTGTCTTGTGCACGTGCAGTCATGTTGAGTGAGTGTCCGCATTTTACCTGCGAGCGCGCAGGGCGCGCTAAATTCAGTTCTGTCTCTGGCTGGGGTGTCGAGCAGGACTCTTGGCGTTGGGTCTTTCGGACCTGAGAGGTGTGGTTTTCGGGAGGCTGTTCCTGACCCACCAAGTGGAGTCTCCGTTCTTTGTAAAAATGGGTCACGATTCAGATCAAGGTGTGATTCTGGTGACGCCACGTAAATTTATGTGTAGGGGTGTAGTCAGTGTGTGGCGCCTCCCTACGTTGTTGTTCGTTCAAGGTTCTCGGGTGTGTCATTTTCGTTAGCGCCACCGCTTCCAGTGTGGATGAGCAGCACCCGGTGTTGACCAGACGTCTGGGCTGATGTGACGGCCTGAGGAGCTGACCCAGGCGGAGCTGACCCAGGCAGAGCTGACCCAGGCGGAGCTGACCCAGGCGGAGCTGACCCAGGCGGAGCTGACCCAGGCAGAGCTGACCCAGGGGGGGCCACGGGCTTGCAGCCCTGCCGCAGTTGTGGGCGTGCTAGGAAGCGCGCGCGCCCATGTTTGGTGGTGGTGCAGACTCATCACTGCTGTTACATCCACATTTTCGGGCAGCTGATTTCCAGTGCGTTAGTCGGCTGGTGTCTTGGGCTAGGATTGCGTGTTTCTGCAGTATAACCTTCGACTACTTATTTTCAACTCTTCAACCAAGTAGCGTGTTCATCGTCTTCTGTATCATCGTCTTCGTCGCCTTTGTCCGCGTTACTTCATCATCAACGGTGTGGTGAGCAATAACAGATTAACCGAGCCAAATTGTGTGTCCCACAAGTTACAGCGTGCCTAGTTTGAGATTGTGGGGATTTCACCTGGACATGCAGCTACTACGACAATAAGTTGATGACTCGCATGGTTTGTGGGGTTCATTTTGTGGAAGTTTGGTGCATCATAACAAATTCAAGTGGCCATTATTGTGGTCCAAGAGTTGTGCGACTTGTTGGTCACCAGTGGGTGGTTGCTTGGCAGCCTGGTTTTGATGTACGCTTGTGCTTGTTGGTTGGATATTTTGTGTTGTGTGTACTGTTGATGTTGGGAGGGTCTATCGTGCAGGATGGTGGTGTGTGCATGCTCGACAGCGTGTCGTATTAAATAAATATATTGTTTATTTGTTAACGTTGTGTTTGGGTGTGGGTGTGTTGTATGAGAGGGGCGGTGTTAGTATAGGTGTTTATCCCTTCAGACCTTAGCGCATCTGACAGACGGGCATTTGGATAACGAGTTAAGATCATAGAAGAAAAGACGCAATACAAACACTTTTTTGTAGTTACATATGATTCAGAGATGGCTTCACTTGGCGGAACTTTGCCGTTGCCGCTCCAATCCAGAGGTATCTACCGGTGAAATATTTCATGACTTTCCTGAAGGCCTTCACCTCCTGCGCAGTCTCCAGACTGACCAGAGAAGTCCCAATTTTTTCGCACTTATTCTTAGCATCTGACCGGGAGATTCTACCGTTATTTACTATGTTGAAGATGTAGCAGCTCCCTCCAGCATCAACCTTCCAAGGAAAAGGACAGAAGGCAAATAGGGGTTAACACAAATAAAACATGCACGAGTGTATGAGGGTATGGATATTTAGATATATGTGTTTGTTTGTTTGTTTGTATGTGTTTACGTTTGTTTGTGTGTACGTATGTTTCCATGCATGCATGCACGCATGTATGTATGTTCAGTTCAATACAGTTCAATGGTTTATTTAATATCTTTTCATCATCAGACGTATGTATGCATATGTGTATGTATGCATGCGTGCATGTATATATGTGTGCATGTATGCATGGTAGTATCTATGTATGTATGAATGCATGTATGTACGTATGTATGTATGTATGTATGAATGCATGTATGTATGAATGTATGTATGTATATGTATGTATGTGTGTGTGTGTGTGTGTGTGTGTGTGTGTGTGTGTGTGTGTGTGTACGTAAGTATACATGTACATACATACATATATATGCATGTATGTATGTATGTGTGTATGTATGTATGTGTGTATATATATATATATATATATATATATATATATATATGTTTGTGTGTGTGCATATGTATATGTATATGTGTATATATATATATATATATATATATATATATATATATATCTGTGTGTATGTATGTATGTATGTATGTATGTATGTATGTGTCACGGTCGCTAAGCCGGACGGCCCTACCACCCTTACCCACGCCTATCACACACTAGGTCAGACAACACAGCACACTAACAGTTTTACAATCACGCACGCTTCTTTATTTCACACACACTCCATGGCGCCACCACTCACGCACATCCACAACTGCACACAAGTATCCCAATTCCCGCTGACTCACCCTACTCTACTATAATGACCTGGAAGACCCTAACCTAACCTAAAACACCAGTTACAGTATATCACTGTGACCTGGGGACACAGCGATAGCCCGCACACATGGTGACTAACTACTAGGGACAAGGATTTACCAAAGGGACTCTAATCTCTTAACGACTGCTACCACCCACACCTCTCCCCAGGACTCACCCTTCTCTTTTAACCCGGGACCACTACCAAACTGGTCGCTGCGTCCCTAAGGGAGGCAACGACAAGTACCCTACACTGTGCCGGCCACTACGTCCTAAAAGGAGGCAGTAGCTAACACCCCTAACCCTACTGCCTAACGCTACACCCCTTCTATCACAAACATGGGACAACCCATCCCGGCCCGGAAAGCTCCAGTCCTCGGCGCTGTACGTGGCCCCTCACAGGCTGACACCTCCCCGGAAGACTCTGCACCCCGGCGCTGTCCGTGGCTCCTCCGCGGGCCGACACCCTCCCCGAAGACTCTGCACCCCGGCGCTGACCGTGGCCTCCCGCGGTCTGACTCCTCCCTGCGATGGGCACGACACCCAACGTACACAACAGACGCCCTCTCGACGGGTCCGGGGCTCGTAGGACGCCTCCTCCTCTGAAGGCCCCGCCGGACACCAAGGGTGAGAAAGGCCTGGTGCAGCGCCCTCTCACAGGACGCCTGAACAGGGACGAGGAACCAGTGCCGGAGAACTCCCGGAAGAGTACCGGCAGCCGGAGGAGAGCTGCCCCACAGAAGGCAGACGGCCTGGGTGGTCTCCCTCTCCCGGGAAAACAACAGGTACTGGAAAGCGCCGCTCACCTGCCGGCACGCGGCAGTAGACTGAGGTGGTCTGGGCCCAGCCTCAGGACGGAACAGGATACCTGCTGACACAACTGTAGGCCCCTACTGTAATGTTGCTACTACCCGAGTCATCAAGGCACATAGGCTACTTGGTAAAGCTTTAACTCTCCATCTCCCTTGCCTACTTCCCACTCGGGCATGAGAGTGACCCCTTGAATTTCGAACACATCCCCCAACCCATTACTCACTTTGGGGTTATCAGACCCATTTCCTGCCAACCCTTACAACAGCGGTAAAGCAATACTCTCCCTGAGCCAATCCACGCTATTACATATGAAATTATGAATCACACCCAATTCTCGGAGAAATAAACCAATCTAAGCGATCCACCACGGACTCTATGGGCCCCCTTAGGACATACTAAATAATCTAGGAAATGGCCAATTTCACAAGGAAATGTCTCCACACAATAACCAGTAGTAATACACATCTCTCAGAGGAAAAAAAAAAAACAAAACAAAAAAAACTTAATTTTTAGCGGTTCACAGTTCCAGCATGTTCACACAAGAGAATCGGCTCGCAGTCACAATCCTTCACATTATTACCCTTCTTTGCACTGTCAATTATAATCATATATCAAAACCAACATGATTTGTTCGCCAAAATTTCCATCCAGCACCTCACTCTCATGTCATCTCTTGTCAGATAACCCAGTGGTTAATCCTTGTTATGCCAACACAACCACACTTCATACAATATTACATGCTGCACATCATCCGTTTTTATCCTATCGACTGCTAAGCTACTCGCCTTAAACTTTACCTTTCCCTTCTTTCCGACTACTAAAATTCATAATGGGACTGTCTCCCCACCACCTAAGACATCTTTCTCCAACCCCGTTCTGTCACAAACACATACATTCCTGCATGTGTGATGACTGTCACTTGTATTACAAAAACTTCTACCCTATGGACTCACTGTCCTGTACCAAATGCGTACGTCACAGATACAGTCCGCACGCGTACGAGACCCGCGTCGAGAACCATGACTCGTAACGACAGTGAGAAGACACCAATCTAAGTTGAATGGTTACGACCGTACCCCAGTATAAACCACTCGACCACAAATTGGCCTTGGCCTTACTACACAGTTAACCGATTCCAATGCTGTGCAGGTCAACTCCGGAATCGTTAATCAATTTCAACGAACTCCTACTATTTACAATTGAGATTGAGCACAATCATCAAACCCCTCTATGATTCACGCAGACACATCTGCACCTGACTCATATTATGATTCTCAACCAAACGCAACCTCGTACTACCTTCTTATTGAACCCACTGACATTAACACGAACTAACCACAAACAATATCTACATCACTGTCCATCAACGGTCATTATATTGAACCCACATTGTCTAGCCAAACTGTCCTGAGAAAATCGAACTCAGGAACCACTATGTACATTACTTACAAAAATATACAGGAAAAAGGTGACAACTCAAACCGGCTGACAAATTTCAATCACGGAACCAAGACGACATCATACCAGACAACCAGTATACGCAACGAACACCATACAACTAATCCCAACATGAGACAACTACAGTACAACTCGCCATAATACAAGACAACACGACGAACTACAACACAACGAACCTAACAGATCACCAACCTGGACATACAGACGATCAACCACACCAGTTCTGCAACTGGCTGACAGTGGCTGCAACAAGGACGACACCGACTCAGCACAGGCCAAGGGCACCCAACCCCGACGAGGACCTGGCACTAACTATGACTCGAAGTCACTCTTCAAAACTAACGGCGCTGCCGCCGCACCTACAAGGAGTACGTCCACTCCGACGAACACCAGGGACCGAAGTGAAGCTACCCCAACACATTCCGCCCTGGTCGGAATCAAGCGAACTCTACTCACCACACAAAACAACGATTGGTCAGAGAAGTGTATCCTTCCGCAGAGCTGACACGCCTGACCAACGGACTAGTTGTTGCTCGTGCAACAACACGACAATTTACCACAACAACTCACAGACTTGACAACACAACAGCCGATATCCTGCCCCGCCTTCTCTGGTGTAGAACCAAAGTAACAAAAGGGTAACAATCGGGAACGAAACCAACCTCCCGCTTCCATTCCATTCCTTCAATAAGTGAAGACTGGAATGAAAGAATATTGTATGTCCTATTTCCCCAGGCTCCTACCTAGCCTAATCTTTCTACCTAACCCTGAGGAACTTAACCTAACTGTAGCTAACTAAACCCCAACCTCACATACGCGCGAGCGCACACACACACACACACACACACACACCCACACCCACACCCCCACACCCACGCATACGCGCACACGCTCTCTATCTTGAACCCCCAGTACTCTTAAACACATGGACATACCGATTTAGTACCGCCGATCGGTGACACACCCCCCTGCCTAAGTTTTAACTACAGGTTAAAACAACAACTTCTCACTCGAACGGCGTTTTAGCCACACTCTACCTATAACAATCCAATTTCCCATCACTCATTCTGTCCTACTGTTACTTTTGATGCACACCAAAACTTCCATCCCAACAACATCAACTTTTAAATACATCAACAACCACAGGTTACATTAATCAACCTGGACTAACTCTGCCTCGCACGACCTTAACGCAGGCACTTATGGGCAGCCGTTACACTACGCACTACATATAAATTTCATAACTGAGGGTGCTCTGATTACGCACAACTGCTGTGTAACATGTGCTACAAATACCACACCCTCAGTAACACTTTGCTACGCCATTCTCTACCAAAGATAACAACACATGCATAGCTTCGACAATGTCAACCTCTCACGACACAGGTTAATGGAACCCTCAGGTTTTCTCTCTCTCTCTCTCTCTCTCTCTCTCTCTCTCTCTCTCTCTCTCTCTCTCTCTCTCTCTCTCTTCCTTTCTCTACGGCAAGCGACTCAAGAAGTCTGCCGCCACATTGTCCTTTCCAGACACTGCCTGCACCGTAAACTGAAACGGCTGCAGCTGCAGTGCCCACCTTGTGATCCTCCCACTAACAGACTTCATCTTTTCTAAGTATTGGAGTGGGGAATGATCTGTCTGGACAATAAAGGGGGTTCCATACAAATACGCTTGAAACTTTTGTATTCCCCACACCACTGCCAGACACTCCTTCTCTATTATCGGGTAGTTTCGCTCTGCAGGGCTTAACTTCCTGCTGGCGCATGCTACAGGGCGCATCTCTTCAGGGTACTGCTGACAGAGCATAGCTCCCACTCCCACTTCTGACGCATCAGTCTGGAGCACAAATGTCAAACCTGGTACCGGCAAATTACAGACGGGAGGTTGGCAGAAGTGCTGCTTCAGAGCTTGGAACGCACGTTCGCACTCGTCGTCCCACTCCACCTGCCTGGTTGTTCCCTTAGTGAGATCAGTAAGGGGCTTGGCAATGTCAGCAAACCGGGGCACAAATTTCCTGTAGTACCCCACTAATCCCAGGAATCCCCGCACCTGCCGTTTGGTCTCAGGCCTAGGCGCATCCATAATGCGGGTCATTTTATCCTGCTCAGGCCATATTTTCCCTGCACCTATCCTGTGCCCTAAGTAGGTGATTTCCCTTCCTCCCAGCTCACACTTTGAAGGCCGGGCTGACAAAGAACATTCCTTGAGTCTCTGGAACACACGCCTGAGAACCTCTATATGGCTGTCCTGATCAACTGTGGCCACCAGGATATCATCAATGAAATTATCGACATCCGGGCTCTCAAGTGGCTGCAATAGTTTCCTCATCATGCGCGTGAACACTGCCCCTGAAGTACACAGTCCAAATGGCATAACCTTCCACTGGAATTGTCCTTCCGGTGTAGCAAAAGCAGTCTTCGCGCGGTCCTCTCTGCTCATCGGGATCTGCCAATACCCCTTAGCGAGGTCGATTTTGCTGAACACCTTCTTCTCTCCAAGCTTGGCGAACAGGTATTCGATATCCGGCATGGGTTCAGCATCGAACTGTACGATGCGATTCAACCTCCTGAAATCCACACAAAACCTGATCTTCCCATCCTTCTTCTTAACTAGTACGATGGGTGAGCAGTATGGCGACGTCGATGGCTCAATCGCACCCATCCTGATCATGGCTTTGACCTCCTCCCTAACCGTCTCTCGTTGCGCAAAAGGCACTGGGTATGGCTTCGACCTGATAGGGATGTCTGACGTCAACTTGATGCTGCACGTTTCTAGGTTTGTGCATGAGGGCACATCAGTCAGTACTTCCTTGAATTCGGCCACTAACTCGTGCAACTTCCTAGTAAAGTGCTGGTCTTCAGCAAGTACTACCACATCTTTAGGGCCTTCTGTGGCCTCCAAGGGAATGGTAGGAATGTCCTTGCTCATCAAGGGAGTTACTGTTTCCTCTTCAGGCTCCTCCGGCACAACAACCGCAGCTACCGAGGCTGTTGGATCTGCAGCGCGCTCGATGAATGACTTTAGTAGGTTTGCGTGGAAAATCTTCGTCTTTCCCCCTACTACTATGCGGTAATCTGCTTCACCCACTCTTTCTAGTACTGTATAGGGACCCCTCCATGCCAGTTCCAATTTGTTCTGCTTGGTCGGCCGAAGTACTAGTACTCTGGACCCCACAGCTATCTTCCTGGGTTTCGCCCTCAAGTCAAAATGTCGCTTGTACCTATACGCTGCCCTTGCCAAGTTCTCCCTTGCTAGCTCGCATGACTCAGCTATCTTGTTCCTCAAGTTGACGACGTATTCTGCCGCTGTACGGAGCTCTTGCCTTTCCGGTTGTAACCACAGATCTCTCAATATCTGCATCGGCCCGCGCACCTGGCGTCCATATAGCAGCTCAAAAGGCGAAAAACCGGTACTCTCTTGTGGGACCTCTCGGTACGCAAACAGCAGTGCTGGTATCCACCGATCCCAATCACCTGGTTTCTCCTGACATAGTCTGCGCAGCATCCGCTTCAGAGTACCGTTGAAGCGTTCCACCAATCCATTGCACTGCGCATGGTATGGTGTGGTAGTCAGACCTCGAATGGCTAATAGTCGGTAGACCTCCTGCATGATCTGACCAGTAAACTGGGTTCCTCTGTCAGTCAGTACCGACCCAGGGACTCCCGTTCGTGTCCACATGTTGAACGCTGCCTCTGCCACCGACTCACTCGTGATCTGGCGAAGAGGGACTGCTTCCGGATATCTTGTCGCAAAGTCGACCGTCACCAACACGTATCTGTACCCATTCTGGGATGCTGGAACGATGGGACCAATGATGTCCATCCCAACCCGCTCGAACGGCTCACGCATCAGTGGCATCTTCACGAGGGGAACTCTTGAAACTCTTCCCTTGTCCACAGTACGCTGACACTGGAAGCATGACTGGCAGTACCGACGAATGTCAGCATGCATGCCTGGCCAATAAAAATGGCGACCAACTCGCTCCTTGGTTCGGGTGGTACCTAAGTGACCAGACATGGGTACGTCGTGGGCTAGCTTCATCACCGTGGTCCGTAGTTCAGCTGGGACGCAGATCTGACTCGCTACGTCCTTGGGACCCTCAAACCGTCTGACCAGTACACCAGACTTCCGTGCGTACTCGACTCGTCCAAACTTGGTGTGGAAGTGCGTCCCTGCTTCACCCGCACTCCGAGCCTTCCTCAGGGTTTCATCCTGGTCCTGCATCTGAATTAACTGCTGGGTAGAGGTGTTCAGAATGCATTCCTCGACGGGCAGTGGTACGGGTTCTTGCTGCTCCCTGGCTCTCTGCGCGCGTGTCTGCACTGCCCCTACCAACGCCGGGTCTGCGTATACAGGCACACGTGTCCAACCAGGATCTCCTACTCTCTTTGCGAAGTTTCCGATCAGGACTTCCTGCACAGGGCTATTCATGACCAAAACCTCCAACTTCCCTGCGATGAATGGTGACTTCAACTCTATTACCGCCACAGGTAACACGGACCTACATCTGGACTCGGCCAACACTACTGGGACTGTCTCTCCTGTGTACGCATCTGCCGGTACTAACCACTTGGCCACTACGGTGTGTCCGGCACCCGTGTCCCGTAATCCATTGGCCGGAGACCCGTTAACTTCTACAATGCACGCAGGCTCGTACCGCTGCTCAGCGCATGGGCGACACAACGTAGGGACTACTCGAGCTTGGGGCTGGTCACAACAATGAACAGCTCCAACAGAATGGGGCTCAGGGCATTTCCTAGCGATGTGGCCTGGCTTCTTGCAGTTGAAACAAACTATGGTCGATCTAGGCCCTTCTGATCTCCTGTTCAGCTGCTGTAGTGCACCATCACTCTGTTGGGATCTCTGTGTGGGCTGGCTCCCTACTGTTTCGCGCCTATTACCCAGGTTGGGCTGGTTAACTGTTCGGTCTTGCCTCGCCTTCCTCCCCAGTCTTTTGGCCTCTGCCAAAACAGTAGCTTCCGTTGCAAGTTGTTCAACAGTTTTCGGGCATGTCTTCCGGACCTCGATCGTGAACTCTGGAGACAATAGCTGAAAAAACTGTTCTTGGAACAGCAGATCCTTTACGTCCTCTGCCACACTCTCATCCTTGCCCGCTGCCGCACACCAGAGGGAAAACCACCGCTTCATCCTTCCCAGCATCTGGCCAAAAGTCTCAGCAGCGTCCTTCTTGATGCTCCTGAACTTTTCTCGGTAGGCCTCGGCATCTAGCCTAAAGTGGCTTAACAGGGCGCCCTTTATCTGATCATAGTCGCCTAACTCATCCGCACTTAAGCGCATCACCGCTTCTCTAGCCTTTCCTCTCAGCAGAGACATCAGACGTGTGGGCCATGAGGTCTTGCTCCACTTGCACATCTGGGCTACACGCTCAAATTGGGCGATGAAAGCGTCCACGTCGTCGTTCTCTCCCAACGGCTCAAGGTGGACATGCTTCGTTTCCTCCACCTCAATCAAGCGTTTCCTATGCGCTGCTTCATCTAAGGCCTGTCGCTCTTGTATGATTAGCTCTCGCTCTCTTGCCTCTAACTCGGCTTCATCCCTTCGTCTCTTGAGATCTAACTCGGCTTGCCGTGCTTGAGCTTCTATTTCCCTTATTGCCCTTTCTTCCTCCATCTTCTTCCTCTGCAGTTCCAGTTCCATCTGTCTTGCTGCTTTCTCGTCTTCAACATTCCGCTTTAACCTTTCCCTCTCCTCTTCGATCTTCTTCTGCTTCACCTCTAGTTCCCTCTGTCTATCAGCTTTCTCCTCTTCTATCTTCCTCTGCTGCATCTCTAGCTCCCTCTGCCTAGCAGCCTTCTTCTCTTCAATCTGCGTCCGCTGCATTTCTAGCTCCCTCTCATCCTTCATCTTCTGCCTCACTTTCTCCTCTTCGATCTTCTTCTGCTTCATTTCTAGCTCCCTCTGTCTATCAGCTTTCTCCTCTTCTATCTTCCTCTGCTGCATCTCTAGCTCCCTCTGCCTAGCAGCCTTCTTTTCAATCTGCGTCCACTGCATTTCTAGCTCCCTCTCATCCTTCATCTTCTGCCTCACTTTCTCCTCCATCCGGAGCTCCAATTCTGCTTCTCTCGCCGTCTTCTCACCCTCATTACGTACTGAGTCTGTGACGAACTTGGCGAGGTCTCCCCCAGCTAAACCCATCGCCGCTCCCAACTTAGCAAACTTTGCATAAGCCCCCGTCCCCTGTTCTTGATCCACCCCCGCATCCTGGTCACTAACCTTAGGTTTGGTATCCGCCGTAGGGGCCTGTGGATCCATGACACTATCGGGGTCGTACTGCGGATGGGCTCGGGTGTGTTTAGACATAGGGTACCCCTACCACCACAGAACTAGCAACGGACAGTGCGATCTGAGCGCAACTGGAAGTTCCTGACTACGCACTAGCCCCGGAAGCAACTCAGCACAAGTACACAATACTCTCAATGTGTCACGCACCAAGCATAACTCCACCCACACTTGTGTACCTCATACATATACCCACATGGGCTCCAACCCATACAATACTACCAATGCACTGTCTGGTCACGGACTGAACCACGTGACACCGTGTGTCCACTGTCCACTGTGCATGCGCACCAGTTACCCACAGTCACAGGCCTCACTGTCTGGTAGGCCGCACCCACACGATCACCGTGCACTTGCACCCCTCAAGTCCAGGTGCACTCACAGCATACCCTATGCCACAACACTGCGCACCCTCGTGCTTCCCACACACAGTCACCTGGGCTTACACTGCCCTTAATCCCCACAGGATATCCGAGCACACAGTGTGCACAGTCACGGGCCGGGTACCACTCTACCTACTCACTGGGGTATACCACATGTAAGGGACACAAAATACACCTGGTACCCTCCGGCACCTCACCTACACTGTACTGTGTAATCACTCACACTTCCAACAACCACTCAATGTTTATTGACCATTCATACCTCACACGGTAGCGCCAACCCATTCACACCAACACAAGTGCCCTGCCCAATGCCAATGGAAACCTGCCTGAAGTGAACAGGGACACTACGTACCACCTCCCAGGGTACTGGTACGCTCCCACCAACCACCCACTTACATTTCACACAACGTACACACCGGACACAACACCCCCCTTACCTCCCTCCTAACTACCTATCATCTACCCAGAACCCCTTATGGTACCCCGCATCTCCACCAAAGTGTCACGGTCGCTAAGCCGGACGGCCCTACCACCCTTACCCACGCCTATCACACACTAGGTCAGACAACACAGCACACTAACAGTTTTACAATCACGCACGCTTCTTTATTTCACACACACTCCATGGCGCCACCACTCACGCACATCCACAACTGCACACAAGTATCCCAATTCCCGCTGACTCACCCTACTCTACTATAATGACCTGGAAGACCCTAACCTAACCTAAAACACCAGTTACAGTATATCACTGTGACCTGGGGACACAGCGATAGCCCGCACACATGGTGACTAACTACTAGGGACAAGGATTTACCAAAGGGACTCTAATCTCTTAACGACTGCTACCACCCACACCTCTCCCCAGGACTCACCCTTCTCTTTTAACCCGGGACCACTACCAAACTGGTCGCTGCGTCCCTAAGGGAGGCAACGACAAGTACCCTACACTGTGCCGGCCACTACGTCCTAAAAGGAGGCAGTAGCTAACACCCCTAACCCTACTGCCTAACGCTACACCCCTTCTATCACAAACATGGGACAACCCATCCCGGCCCGGAAAGCTCCAGTCCTCGGCGCTGTACGTGGCCCCTCACAGGCTGACACCTCCCCGGAAGACTCTGCACCCCGGCGCTGTCCGTGGCTCCTCCGCGGGCCGACACCCTCCCCGAAGACTCTGCACCCCGGCGCTGACCGTGGCCTCCCGCGGTCTGACTCCTCCCTGCGATGGGCACGACACCCAACGTACACAACAGACGCCCTCTCGACGGGTCCGGGGCTCGTAGGACGCCTCCTCCTCTGAAGGCCCCGCCGGACACCAAGGGTGAGAAAGGCCTGGTGCAGCGCCCTCTCACAGGACGCCTGAACAGGGACGAGGAACCAGTGCCGGAGAACTCCCGGAAGAGTACCGGCAGCCGGAGGAGAGCTGCCCCACAGAAGGCAGACGGCCTGGGTGGTCTCCCTCTCCCGGGAAAACAACAGGTACTGGAAAGCGCCGCTCACCTGCCGGCACGCGGCAGTAGACTGAGGTGGTCTGGGCCCAGCCTCAGGACGGAACAGGATACCTGCTGACACAACTGTAGGCCCCTACTGTAATGTTGCTACTACCCGAGTCATCAAGGCACATAGGCTACTTGGTAAAGCTTTAACTCTCCATCTCCCTTGCCTACTTCCCACTCGGGCATGAGAGTGACCCCTTGAATTTCGAACACATCCCCCAACCCATTACTCACTTTGGGGTTATCAGACCCATTTCCTGCCAACCCTTACAACAGCGGTAAAGCAATACTCTCCCTGAGCCAATCCACGCTATTACATATGAAATTATGAATCACACCCAATTCTCGGAGAAATAAACCAATCTAAGCGATCCACCACGGACTCTATGGGCCCCCTTAGGACATACTAAATAATCTAGGAAATGGCCAATTTCACAAGGAAATGTCTCCACACAATAACCAGTAGTAATACACATCTCTCAGAGGAAAAAAAAAAAACAAAACAAAAAAAACTTAATTTTTAGCGGTTCACAGTTCCAGCATGTTCACACAAGAGAATCGGCTCGCAGTCACAATCCTTCACATTATTACCCTTCTTTGCACTGTCAATTATAATCATATATCAAAACCAACATGATTTGTTCGCCAAAATTTCCATCCAGCACCTCACTCTCATGTCATCTCTTGTCAGATAACCCAGTGGTTAATCCTTGTTATGCCAACACAACCACACTTCATACAATATTACATGCTGCACATCATCCGTTTTTATCCTATCGACTGCTAAGCTACTCGCCTTAAACTTTACCTTTCCCTTCTTTCCGACTACTAAAATTCATAATGGGACTGTCTCCCCACCACCTAAGACATCTTTCTCCAACCCCGTTCTGTCACAAACACATACATTCCTGCATGTGTGATGACTGTCACTTGTATTACAAAAACTTCTACCCTATGGACTCACTGTCCTGTACCAAATGCGTACGTCACAGATACAGTCCGCACGCGTACGAGACCCGCGTCGAGAACCATGACTCGTAACGACAGTGAGAAGACACCAATCTAAGTTGAATGGTTACGACCGTACCCCAGTATAAACCACTCGACCACAAATTGGCCTTGGCCTTACTACACAGTTAACCGATTCCAATGCTGTGCAGGTCAACTCCGGAATCGTTAATCAATTTCAACGAACTCCTACTATTTACAATTGAGATTGAGCACAATCATCAAACCCCTCTATGATTCACGCAGACACATCTGCACCTGACTCATATTATGATTCTCAACCAAACGCAACCTCGTACTACCTTCTTATTGAACCCACTGACATTAACACGAACTAACCACAAACAATATCTACATCACTGTCCATCAACGGTCATTATATTGAACCCACATTGTCTAGCCAAACTGTCCTGAGAAAATCGAACTCAGGAACCACTATGTACATTACTTACAAAAATATACAGGAAAAAGGTGACAACTCAAACCGGCTGACAAATTTCAATCACGGAACCAAGACGACATCATACCAGACAACCAGTATACGCAACGAACACCATACAACTAATCCCAACATGAGACAACTACAGTACAACTCGCCATAATACAAGACAACACGACGAACTACAACACAACGAACCTAACAGATCACCAACCTGGACATACAGACGATCAACCACACCAGTTCTGCAACTGGCTGACAGTGGCTGCAACAAGGACGACACCGACTCAGCACAGGCCAAGGGCACCCAACCCCGACGAGGACCTGGCACTAACTATGACTCGAAGTCACTCTTCAAAACTAACGGCGCTGCCGCCGCACCTACAAGGAGTACGTCCACTCCGACGAACACCAGGGACCGAAGTGAAGCTACCCCAACACATTCCGCCCTGGTCGGAATCAAGCGAACTCTACTCACCACACAAAACAACGATTGGTCAGAGAAGTGTATCCTTCCGCAGAGCTGACACGCCTGACCAACGGACTAGTTGTTGCTCGTGCAACAACACGACAATTTACCACAACAACTCACAGACTTGACAACACAACAGCCGATATCCTGCCCCGCCTTCTCTGGTGTAGAACCAAAGTAACAAAAGGGTAACAATCGGGAACGAAACCAACCTCCCGCTTCCATTCCATTCCTTCAATAAGTGAAGACTGGAATGAAAGAATATTGTATGTCCTATTTCCCCAGGCTCCTACCTAGCCTAATCTTTCTACCTAACCCTGAGGAACTTAACCTAACTGTAGCTAACTAAACCCCAACCTCACATACGCGCGAGCGCACACACACACACACACACACACACACCCACACCCACACCCCCACACCCACGCATACGCGCACACGCTCTCTATCTTGAACCCCCAGTACTCTTAAACACATGGACATACCGATTTAGTACCGCCGATCGGTGACAGTATGTATGTATGTGTGTGTGTGTGTGTCTGTGTGTGTGTGTGTCTGTGTGTGTGTGTCTGTGTGTGTGTGTCTGTGTGTCTGTGTGTGTGTGTGTATGTGTGTGTGTGTGTGTGTGTACGTACGTACGTATACATGTACATACATACATATATATGCATGTATGTATGTATGTGTGTATGTATGTATGTGTATATGTATATATATATATATATATATATATATATGTTTGTGTGTGTGTATATGTATATGTATATATATCTGTGTGTGTGTGTGTGTGTGTGTGTGTGTGTGTGTGTGTGTGTGTGTGTGTGTGTGTTTCCAGTTGCTTTTTGTTTTGTTTTTTTCATTTTCATAGCAATTCCTCGTACATCGTGCTTTTGAAAGATTATGAAGTCATCCAAATGTAATGATATGTGGGCGGTACTTCTAGTTTCTATGATCCCTAAGGTGCAAGGGAGACAAAGCATTCTGTGAACACATGAAAAGGTATTCTCAGAGTTCAGGGGTCATAAGCAGTTGTCCTGACAGAGCCAAGGGCAATGGATGTCCATACATGTATGGAACGCCTGCACATATGAAGTCCGTCAGCCTGGGGTCGCCCTTGGGCCAGACTGGATAAGTTCAAGACAGTTTATTCCAACAGCAATTCATCTGCTCAGTACTGTATGAAAGCCTTGGATTGGGGGAGGTCGACTCCAAAAGAAAGGTGACAACAGGGGTGGGGGTGGGGGGTGGGGGTGAAGAGGGGCAGCAGGGAGCACGATGGTGACATGTATGCATCATTAAGTCGCTTTCTGTGTTTGTGTTTGATTCTCTTTCTATGGTGAAATGTATGCATCATTAAGTCGCTTTCTGTGTTTGTGTTTGATTCTCTTTCTGCTCGTTATCTGCAAACTGCAATGTCGTGCTTGTTATCATCAATGGTATACCCTTAATGTTTTTATTTTCCTTGATGATCATCTCAAAAATCTCAACGCATAAGATGAAACCGAATGCCTTTTCTACAGCCTGGTAAAATGTTTAACGACTGAGATAAATGTACGTAATAAATGACAGTTGAGTTGGGGTTTTGTTAGTACACCTCTCGTTGTGAAGAAATATCTTTGCCAACATCAAAAGATAATACTAATTTTGTTCGGAATGTTCAGCCTAAAGAGACGAAATCTTTTTCTTTTTTTTTAAATCAACACAAATTTTGATCCAGGCGTACCATTTTTTTGAGAGGTACAATATCACCTATGTATGAGTGTAGTCTTGTCGTTGTTGGTGGGTGTTACCAGTTCCTTTTTGGTTCTGGAAGCAATGCAAGGGGGGGGGGGGGGGGGGAGGGGGTATTTCATAGACAGTCTTAAATAGAGATATAGGTCCGCAGGACTTTATGCCATTGTTTGATCTTAATTGTTTGAGTCTTGAAGAATAAAAATCATTATGCTCTCTTTTTTGTAGTGCAGATATTCTTTTTTTTTCCTGATTACCTCACTCAAGGAATTGATAACAAAAGTTCTTAACTCTCCAAGATAATTTACAAAATCAACATGAGAAAACTATATTTAAATTTAATGCCTTTGAAACATAGTTTTTCAAAAAAGACGTAAACTAAATGGCTGGCAAAGGAAGTAAGTGCGATTGCCTATTAAATCTGTTACATTGCAATACGCTAAATTAAAGCCGTCTTGTATCTTAGCTAACATGAGATGCTGTTGTTTACAAAACCTATAGCGTTAACCGAATTCATCTCTCAGCTTCTTATGGTAAAATAACACAGTTGCAAAGAATATGCTTTGAAGTGTATTGGAACGACAAGACAGGCTAACATGCAAAGAAAATGTTATAAACACAATGAAAGAAAGCAACAGAAATTGTCATGTTTTATAAAAGCTTTTCTCTCGCTATAACCCTGCTCTTTCTAACAAAACTATCCGTCCAGATGAGGTCTGCATTCATGGGGCGTGGGAAAACTCTGATATATACTATCCGTCCAGATGAGGTCTCCATTCATGAGGCGTGGGAAAACTCTGATATATACTATCCGTCCAGATGAGGTCTCCATTCATGGGGCGTGGGCAAAGTCTGATATATACTATCCGCCCAGATGAGGTTTCCATTCAGGGGGAGTGGGAAAACTCTGATATATACTATCCGTCCAGATGAGGTCTCCATTCATGGGGCGTGGGAAAACTCTGATATGTACTTATAAAAAGATGTTCTTTCTGACGCATGCTCTTTTCAAAGAGGTTTTTGTTTGTAATTGAGAATTACATAAACTTAAAAAGAAGTGAATCAGGAATTATTCTGGTTTTAAAGCTCCTTGTCGGTTGACATATTTGAGTATGGGGGACAGTTACTCAGCTTGATTCGCATAGTATAGGTGTCATTTTTTTAACCTTAATGAATGGAAACTATCTCCTGAGAAAGAAAGAAGACAAGACAAACAGTGTCAGCTGGTAGCCCCATCTGTCTGTCTCATCTCATCACAAGGATGCTGCAGTTTATCACTGACGAGCATGTGTCAGTAGTAATTCATGGGATTAAACTTTCGTATCTATGTCTGTTACTTAGGCGTACTATCATAGTATAACGCAGTGTTAGTTGCCAGATTCTGTAACCATCCGCGCTTATGGTGATGGTCTAGAACTCATTAACTCATCGGAATGACTGTCACGGCAGAACCATTTAACGTTACCTTCCCAGGTCCACATTTGTCGGAGGTGTATGGACAAGGGGCTTCATCTTCATGTTCTGCACACTGAGATGTAAGATCACAGGGGAAGTGTTTAAACAGGTCAGGCCACACTGACACGGAACAGTTCCAGGTGCTCAGTCCTGGCAGCCGTTGAGGTTTCAAGTCTTCTGCGTGGACAGAGAAATAAAGTGTAAACGGTCTGCACTCTGAACTACGAAAACCGGTAAAATAGAACAAAGATATGTGGCGTTCTCCACTTGCTCTATTGCCAACGTCTTCAGGGAACTGGAACAAAGGGGGATAATGTATGTGGATCTTCTTGAGAAATTTCTGCTTTGAACCACAGCGACCAAGTAATATCATCACTGACATATGGTGTTTTCTTCTCTGCCGGATGTTGGCGCTCAGGAAGATGATGTGATCAGGTGGTCTGGTCAGAGTGACACAGCTTTGAATTACTGTTGGACATGACTTGGATCCATCCGGTCCTGGGGTCTGTATGTACCCTGCACAATGGCTACATTCTTATCATTTAAAAACTGGTCATGTAATGGTTGCCAAACGTTGGTTCAAATACATTTCATCACCAAAGCATAAACATTAAGAGGGAACACGATAATGCTTACCAGTATATTTTATTTTCAGTGATAGTAAGTGATACATTTCAAACACGTCATTATAAAAGACCTAACTTCGATTGGTGCGATAATCTAATGCCAAACTGGTCAAATACGATAGCTAAACAAGACATTGTGAACATAGGTACTTTTAAAACATTGAATAGGTTTCAAATGTTCTTCTTGGTGCTTTTGAATTGCATGCAACCGTTTCTTGTGTTGAGTGGCCTGTACCTATTTCTTTAAATTCCGTTGCTGCACATATGAAAATCTGTGATACCTGGGAAGGAGAAGTAAAAAGACGACGACGACACTTTGGAAAAATGATGTGTAAACATACTCAGGTAATAAAGTACGGAGAGAGAGAGAGAGAGAGAGAGAGAGAGAGAGAGAGAGAGAGAGAGAGAGAAGGTGTGTGTGTCTTTCTCAGAGAAACCCTGAAAGTTGACAGAGGGGCAAAATCGGAGTGTGCTAGTTTAGTAGCCTTCCCTTCCCCGTGCCTTGATCTCATTACCTAGTGTTCTGTTTACAGAGAAGCCATCATTTTTGTAGTGCACCAGTCAATGAGCTCCAGACAATGGTGGACGGAGGAGCGCAGCTAAACTAAAACTAAAGCAGTCGACAGGTAAGGTAA
The DNA here is from genome assembly GCA_033310375.1 of Conus canariensis. Lineage (NCBI taxonomy): Eukaryota > Metazoa > Mollusca > Gastropoda > Neogastropoda > Conidae > Conus > Conus canariensis. The sequence goes on from JAMYXO010001237.1 coordinate 21,682, forward strand.
CTTTTGCTCCCATAAGAAAACCTAACACAGAGTAACTTTTATTCAAGACTGGCACAGCCTTTTAAACTTGAATAAAGTCAGACAAATACAAAGACGAACAATCTAATAGTGGGGGAAAACAAGCGCAGGCCAACAACTGAACTGTCTTCATAGTAATGACTTGGAAAGGATTTGGATTGAAGGTGGGTGGGGGTTTGGGGGTAAAGATAAAGAAACTGGGAAAATGAAATTAAGAAAATATATTATAGATATGAAAACTCTTCACTAGCTGCATGAGGGAACCATCGCAATCCGTCTTGAAAGCAGATATATTTGTATTGCCTGCCCCGAGGCCTTTCGTCCGCTGGATCAGAACTCATCAGGGAGACACGGCTGGTTGTGTCTGTACTCCTGGTGCCAAATAGAGATACACCACAGTCCATAATACCGTGGTGTTCTCCACCACCAAGGGTTCAAAAAAGAATCCAACAGCACCATCAAAGCAGCCAGTGAAGGGTATAAATGAAACCAAACGAAAGTGTGGGGAGGAAAAAAGTTGCTGAAAAACTAGACATATGCAAACAATATAAAATGTAGGGGACAATCTTTTGCCTACGCTTGAGGATCCACCCAAGGATGCAAGGGAGATCAAAAGACAAACACAAAGACGGACAGAAACAAATACAAATAATCTCGATTTAATGGAAACGAAATTGAAAATGAAATGAGGCAGGGAACAGTAAACAATAAACAAGTAAGGTAACTTTTGCTCCCATAAGAAAACCTAACACAGAGTAACTTTTATTCAAGACTGGCACAGCCTTTTAAACTCGAATAAGGTCAGACAAATGCAAAGACGAACAATCTAATAGTGGGGGAAAACAAGCGCAGGCCAACAACTGAACTGTCTTCATAGTAATGACTTGGCAAGGATTTGGACTTAAGGGAGGGGGGTGGGGGGGGGTTGAAGATAAAGAAACTGGGAAAATGAAATTAAGAAAATATATTATAGATATGAAAACTCTTCACTAGCTGCATGAGGGAACAGTCGCCGAACTTTGCAACTGGATAAAACTAATTGTTGAGGGTACAGAATGCAGTCGTTTAATGTGTGTGTGTGTGTGTGTGTGTGTGTGTGTGTGTGTGTGTGTGTGTGTGTGTGTGTGTGTGTGTGGCTACGTTTTTAGTTTTAAATATTCACTGTTTAAAACATGTCACTCACCAGCAGATGGAGACAGATCAATACGTCGCAGTTCCAAATGTTGCCTCTCAGTCCGGTTAACAGCAGAAAAAGACAGTGATAGGGACGCAGTTTTATTACAGATATCGACTCCCTTGTAACACTTGTGACTGGTCTGTAAAACGTTCTTACATATTGTGACATTGACAGTGTCAGTCATACTATATTGGATGGGGAACGACGTAGACTGTTTGCAGTTTGTTGACATTTCATTCTTTTCAATGACATTGAAATAGTCGGTATATTTCAGTTCAAACTCTTGTGTGCACTCGTCGATTTGAAACCGTACAACATGATAACGTTGCACATGGAGTACAAACTCACACTTCCATTTGAACAAAATGGCAGGACTCTGAATATAGAGATGACCCTTTGGGCCCTCTATAGTAAATTCTGTCACCAGTGGAATTTCCAAGCAAGCAGGTAAACCAGAAATACTCATGATTGTGTTCTCTGTGTTAAATCTGTGTGCAGGTAAACCAGAAATACTCATGGTTGTGTTCTCTATGTTAAATCTGTGTGCAGGTAAACCAGAAATACTCATGGTTGTGTTCTCTGTGTTAAATCTGTATGCAGCGTTCTCCTGTGTCCATGCACTGATACCGGTCCTCTGAGTTGTAACAGGACTCAAACTGTGCTGGGCTGGTTCGGTCTCTGTTACATGATATAGCCGTTCTATGTCTTCAGTGTCTTTCTGAATAGCATGTACTAGTGTACTTGGTATTTTTGCCTTCAAGCTGTTTGTCAGAGACGAACTGCCACTTGCTGTCAATGCGTACATGTTGCAAAGCACACACATCACTATAATGGTATCCATGAATTTTGTGTCCAATTTACTGCTGGACATGAAACTTTGTGCTACGTATCATTTGTACTTCTGGTTCAGGTCTCAGTGACTTTGTACATTATATAAAAACATACACTAAACATTTACTTTAAACAATAGTATGTCACGACTGTTTCAGACGCAGACGGGATATTGCCAAGGTGACCCAAAGTCTCCTTACTTGCTTTCAATATGTGCGGGGATGTATGGATTTATACACCCAAACAAAACATATGAGGAATCATGTTACAAAAAGATGACACTGGCTTTTTTTTCAGATGGAGAGAGAAACAGTTTCATGATCTTTTGAAACAGTAAACACTTTTTGAAGAATATCTGGGCAACACTGAGTACGGGAAGCCTGCTGCTGTTTGGGTAGAACGTGAACTCTCATCAGCAACATCAATGCACTATCTACAGATTAACTGGAACCACGCAGATTTAAAATGCACTGGATTGCGTTTGCCAGTAACAATTGACAGTAAATTTTAACCGAAAGTTACTTTTTAAAATGCACGGGCAATACATATAACTCCTCTAAAGAGTCCAACTTGAAATCATGAATATTGTGATTTTTTTTCTTGGATCTTGTGACAAAATGCAACAGATGAGATAATTGAAAGAACAGAAAAGACTGCATCTGGATTTGCATGGAACACAAAAAGATGGTGTTGGTTCAATAAACGGATGTAAGTTCTGCATGCGTACTAGGGATACCTCAAATCAGGGAAAAAAGCCCTGCATGGAAACTCTGTTGTATACATTGTTAAACATAAATAGTCTGAAGTGAAAAAGATGTCATCACTGCTACTGAGGAATCCAGTCTACTAGCATATAGCATAATATAGATACATGTGGGTAGAGGCCCTAAAGGCAAAACATAAAATCAGAATCGAAGAATGAGATGCTTGCGTAATCAATCTTCTGTAACAATACTATCAAAGTACGACACAGAACAAGTCATGATGAACAAAAGACCTAGAACAGAGCCTCTGCTATTAAAGATTATTATGATGAAGGACAATGTACATCATTTCAAAGGTGTATGAGCGTAAGACCAAATGGAAATATAAAGGTCAAAACAGACTGAATTTTGAGAGTAACACAACTTGGTCTCGGAGTTCACTGTTTCTTAAACTAAGCAACTTTCAAGGAAACAAAGCTTTTCATAAGACGTTCGTGATCGACTTAGATCCCAAATCCTGTTATGAATAGTCAAAATGATTGAACACAGGCCTGGGGTTAAATAGATAATTTATGAGAATGGAGTAAATTAATATAAAAATGGTTTCACGTTCGAGTAGTTCACAGAATTTTTGCAATGCTGCTCATCCTTGAAAACATGGGTGTCATGCACATTTGTAAAAAAATATAAAACAGCATTTATCACGAGTTTTGAAACTGCGTACATCTGAAATTATGTTGGCAATCAGTTACTGATACAATTTATGATGGTAATAATTACAGTACATAATTTCCTCTCAAGCCATCATTCGCTATCTTTTAAAATGAAAAGGTGATTAGATCTAGTAGAGTTCTTTATATTCAAATTCAAAATCAGCCATACATTGTTATGCTATAACAAACGTCAAATAGCTTGAACGACCAGCACAGTATCAAAATATAGTTCAATGAAGAATATGCCGTATCATACATTTGTGGTAGTAATATTCCTGTACAAATCTTCTGTGGAACCACAGACAAATCCCCGGTTAATTGTTTTTTCTTGTTCCTATAATGAAGTCGGGCCAGTGGTTCTCACCGACTGTTGGTCATGTAATCCAGTACTAGTGCCACATGTGGGGAATAAACCCAACAGGAAAAACACGACATGGAGAATAATGGGTTGCAACATGGATTCTACTCACCCAAGTCATATAGCATGGAAAAGGAAAATGTAGATATCTGATCAGATAGGTTGCAATTAACAATGCCATTGCAATCCAGGTAAATGGGAAAGGAACGTTTTTTACCCTTTTTGAACATTGTAAGATAAGTTTTTGCTAAAGTCATACCGATCAGGGGTGTGACCCGTTTGATCTCCGAGAAGGGTTCACTGAGACACACACCCTGATTGGCGACTCTGCTCTGGCACAGTTGTGTGTGAGGTGCTTAGGGGCCCAGTGCTCATACTGAATGGATGTCAGCTTTTGCCTGTCAGGCAGATCGAGTTGTGTCTTTAGAGTATAGAGAATGGCCTGTAGTACTTTTAAGATAAAATAAAGTCCGCATTGTTTTGCATGTTTGATCCATATATTTTTTTTATCGTCAAACTGTTATTTTAAGAACATTATTCATGTATGATATCGTTAATCAATCGCTCCTGACCCCACTTTCCCTCTGACCTTCTAGTTCCCTCTGACCTTCTAGAAAGGATAATTATAATCTGTAATTATGAACAGAGACTCAGACTGTGACTGTTTTTTTTTTCTTTCTGTTTTCGTTTGTTGTTGTTGTTGCTGTTGTTGTTTCTTTCTTTTCTCTTTAGTTTTTCAATCCTGCATTCTGTCCTGATCCCCTGGCCTGCATCAATCGCCAGAGGTGGCGCCATCGTTCCTCTCCCGTCTGCGTGAGGAGTTCTGTCCACAACACCTTTCCCTGTACCCCCAGCTGACCTAGAGTGGCTATTGGAATAACCGCGTGACTTACTTTCACGCTGCGGTATTATGAATGAGTGGTGACTGGGGAACAGCAAAGTGTGTGCTAAGTGGTCTGGAAATGACGCTGATTCTAAAACTTGAAAAGATCCTGCAGATTCCTCCATGAGAGAGAGAGAGAGAGAGAGAGAGAGAGAGAGAGAGAGAGAGGCTCTGTTAGTTTGTTGTTGTTGTTGTTGTTTTGTTGTTGTTTGTTTTTTTGCTTTTGTTGTTGTTGTTGTTGTTGTTGTTGTTGCTTGTTTGTTTGTTGTTTTGTTGTTTTTTTTTTGAGAGAGAGAGAGAGGATCTACTTGTTTGTTTGTTTTTTCTATTGTGATGTTTATTTTGGCCAGCTGGATGCTGGACGTGGGCACCAAAAGTTTATATTTTGCTGCAAATATATCCTTTCCCAGGATTTTGAATGTTATCCTCTAGATTACTCGAGAGAGAGGGAGTTTTGGGAATCGAAGAGCGTTTACACAGAAACTATATTTTTACATTGAAAGTTCCTCCTTCCCCCTCCCCCTTTTCCCCTCCTGTTGAAGTTTTGGTGTTCTGTGAATATGTTCTAATTTGAGGAGTGCTGTATGCATTGTGTTGAAGCTTTGGTGTTCTGTGAATATGTTCTAATTTGAGGAGTGCTCTATGCATTGTGTTGAAGCTTTGGTGTTCTGTGAATATGTTCTAATTTGAGGAGTGCTGTATGCATTGTGTTGAAGCTTTGGTGTTCTGTGAATATGTTCTAATTTGAGGAGTGCTGTATGCATTGTGTTGAAGCTTTGGTGTTCTGTGAATATGTTCTAATTTGAGGAGTGCTGTATGCATTGTGTTGAAGCTTTGGTGTTCTGTGAATATGTTCTAATTTGAGGAGTGCTGTATACATTGTGTTGAAGCTTTGGTGTTCTATGAATATGTTCTAATTTGAGGAGTGCTGTATGCATTGTGTTGAAGCTTTGGTGTTCTGTGAATATGTTCTAATTTGAGGAGTGCTGTATGCATTGTGTTGAAGCTTTGGTGTTCTATGAGTATGTTCTAATTTGAGGAGTGCTGTATGCATTGTGTTGAAGCTTTGGTGTTCTGTGAATATGTTCTAATTTGAGGAGTGCTGTATACATTGTGTTGAAGCTTTGGTGTTCTGTGAATATGTTCTAATTTGAGGAGTGCTTTATGCATTGGTCGTGATCTCCAAATAGCTGTTGTGAAACTTCTTCATAGGCATTTCTGTTTGTCACTACCTTTGAATTTTAATCTACTGTAACACCATCTGGGGTTTTAAGCCTTTGATTCCCTAATGATGACCCTCTTTTTGGCCATTATCCGGAAGAGGTTTATTAATTTACATTTATGCACGAAGTGTGTGCGTTTCATTTGTGTCAGGTTTTGCTGTTTGTTGAGTGGAAAGTCGACAGTGAGAGTTCCCTCTCTTGTCTCACCAGATTGCCTTATCCCACATACTGCAGGCGTCCAGACAGACAGTGCATGGCACCATAGCAACCCCAAGTCAGCATTGAAGCGATGGTGAACCTGCTGGGAACGACTTAGTTCATCAGTGTCAATGGATAGAATGAGAAATGTCTTTTGCTGCCAAGCAGCACCCAGCAGATGCTGATACCTTTAAGATAGTCATAAGCATTGCTGTTCATAAGCATCTCAACAGTAGACTGGAAAGCGCAAAAACAGAATTCCTGTGTCTGTCTGCCTCTAGTCAATGTCTGACCCCTTAAAACAGAATTCCTGTGTACGTCTGCCTCTACAGTTCCTATCTAAGCGCCTTAAAATGTGAGAAACTCCTTAACAATGACAGGAAAACAAACATTCGCCACATCAGTACCGTTGGTGCACTCAGTGGCACTCTCTCCATTTGCTGGAATCTGTTGTCTGCCATTTATTCTCACTCTCTGTATACATAATTATTTGCACGCTAAGACCAATCTGTAAACAAGAAACATAAATCACATGCAGCAGGTGCCAGTAGACATTTAGTTGCAAATAAGGAAAACGTTTTGTCCCAGATTGTGGTACCTTAGAAATAATCCAGTGGCATAAAGAAAATAAAAGGTAACATAAAGCACACTGTTGTTGTTTTGATGATACGTCCTTACGATGGATGTCAACTGGAATGTACTGCCTTTTTGTGCTTTAGTTGGTTGTACTTGCACCATTATGATATGTTACACACACACACACACACACACACACACACACACACACACACACACACACACACACACACACACACATACTCTCTCTCTCTCTCTCTCCACACACACACACACATCTCACAACACACACACACACACACACACACACACACACACACACACACACACGCACGCACGCACGCACGCACGCACGCACGCACGCACACACACACACACAGACTCTCTCTCTAATCTCCCTCACTCACACACACACACACACCTCACAACACACACACACACACACACACACACACACACACACACACACACACATACACTCTCTCTCTCTCTCTCTCTCTCTCTCTCTCTCTCTCACTCACCTACACACACACCTCACAAACCATATCATTGACCTTTTATCACTTAAAGGGATCACTGTTACGTTTTTATTGGGTACCATCTCACAGTGGAATTGTATCAAATGAAAAAGTTGATCACGCAGCAAAAAGAGCAACTAGAAATATGGAAAGCACAACTTCACTTAATATACCTTTAGATCTTTCAGAATGCTATTCCCTTAATTGACAAACATACTGAGAAAAAGCTTCCAACAGTCCTTAATGAACTCGGAATCTCAGTATTATCATAACTGTATTGCATACAGTTCTGGAACACAGAATAAAACAGAAAAAACCGTACTTAACTCATATACCTAGAGATGTAAGAAGCTTAATTCACAGATTACGTTTAAATTCACTGAAAACAAAATTCAGTAGAAATGTTAGATGTACGTGTGGGAAATGCACTAAGTGTTTTACATTTGTTCATTCATTGCCCCAAAACAAAGAACTTGCTCATCATGGCTGGTGGTAATATTACGGATAGATCGACGTCATCACTCTCTATGTTGAATGATTATTCGTTTCTCAGATTAGTTTAGTCAAAGTTTCTTACAGAGTCCAGTTGGCATTTTTCTTTAACTGGTTTTATCTAGTTGTTGTTGTTGTTGTTGTTGTTGTTGTTGTTGTTGTTGTTTTGAACAAGTAGTAGTATTCAAAGTTGTACCCCCCCCCCCCCCCCCCCCATCCCCCCTCCACCGTTCTTTTCATAAGCACGCAATCCGCATACCAACACACACCATTACCACATCGTCTGATATCACTTTTAGTGAGAAGACGTTTAAAATTGAGGAAAACACACCTCACAACACACACACACACACACCCACACCACACACACACACACACACGGGGCGCGCGCGCGCCGCGCGCGCGCGCGCGAAAAGATTATATAATATATATATATATAAAATATATTATAAAAGTATATATATAATATAATAAGCAGACACACTTGTTCAAGACATGTGAAAGGAAATGGTTGCTAATGATGCATCGAAGGATTCAGGGATTCAAGATCAAACACCAAATGATTTACTCATGTTGTGTAAGAGGAAAAAAGCTGCCAATGATTCATCAAAAAACGTAAATGAACAACTGTTTGCTATGCTCCATGGACGCTTATTTACATGATATAAAAGAAAATGGTTTCGAAGTGCAAAAAATTAATGCTGAATTTAACGAGCTTAGGTCACTTTTTATGGAAATAAGGGGACTGAGAGAGGTTGTTTTCCTGAACGTTTTTTTTTTTTTTTTTTTTTTCTCCATCATTTAATTTTTTATATTGATTGGTCTGTTTGGTCTTGTTTCGGGATGCTTTTTCTGAGAATGTGGAGAGTGTGCTGAGGCACATAGAATTCAATTGTTTCAAATCGTTTGAGCCAAACATAATTGAAATGCAGATTCACACTACAGAAATCAACCATATAGTAATAGTGGTAGTAGCACACCAGTTGCAGCAGCAGCAGCAGCAGCACCAGTTGTAGTAAATAGCAGTAGTTGTTGTTGTATTCCTTGTTTCGATTTTGTGGTTTTTGTTTATAAATTTGGTGTTATTGTTGGTTTTGTCTAGTAGCTGAATTTTTAGTGTAGTTTACATGAATGTTCACATGCATGGAATCCTAATTTGGAGTGTTTCCCAACATCCATAAGTAATTTCTATAATTACACAAAACACAGGTAATTACATTCCTGTGGAAATTTTTTTCTTCTTCAACTGCAGCTAATTTTCAACAAGTTTAAATACAGCACGAATTATGAACTGAAAGTGAAATGGCAAAAGCACTTCTGTTAATAGTAATTTAATCGCCTTTATTATACTCGCCAGACAAACGGGCACATGGACCTATTTTCAGAGTAAAAATAAAGGAAGGAAAAAAGAAAGCGCATAAGGTAAACGACACTGATATATCACATGCAGAGAGATGACGTCAAGGCATTATTGATACCGTGAGCCGGGTTTGATTTAAGACTGACAGGTAACAGGTAGGTAGCCCCTCTCTCTCTCTCTTCTCTCTCTCTCTCTCTGTCCTCCTCTCTCCTCTGTGTCACATATACACATACACATGCGCACAAAACCAACAACCACACACACACAAAACACCACAAACACACACACACACACATACACAACACACACACACACAAACATACACCACACACACATAAAACACACACACACATAAAACACACACACACACACACCACACACACATACACACAACACACACACACACACATAAAACACACACGCGCAAAATACCACGCACGTACACACACACAAACACACACACAAACACACACACACACACACACACACACCCACAACAGCGCGGCGCGCGCGCGCGCGCGCCGCGGCGCAGTGAGCTCACAGACATTATGCAAACGCACAGAGAGAGAGAGAGAGAGACTCAAGACTCAAGACTCAAGATATTTTATTCATTATAAGGGCCCCCGGCCCATCATGAAGGGGGATGTGAAATATACAACTGAATGAATCATGTAGCAAATTCAAATGAAAGCAAACAAAGAAAAGAACATATTCATGTAGTCAGAGCATCTCTCATTTTAAATCCTTTGTATAAAAATAAATGCAAGATTAAAGTACGTCTTCCAGAACCGTCGATGACATTTAAAAAACTCAGTTTAAACAGTGAAGGATTTCTATAATATTTAGGCTTAATTAACGTTTTCACGTGGGAAGTCCAAGTGCTGGCAACATAGAACAAAATGCACCTCCATTTTCCCTTCGCTTTCAAATTACACAGGGGACAATTAGGTCGTTTTGACATCAACGTTCTGTATCGATAACGGTGTATTGCTAAATCAGAAATCCCGAGCCTAAATCTGGTTGTAAATATATTTCAGATGCTTTCAAATCAGATTAAAAAGGGTTTTTTTTCTGGGTCGCTGCAAAAAATTAAAAG
>JAMYXO010001238.1:0-5000 GCA_033310375.1 Conus canariensis
TCTTGTCTGACTCACTGCCAGTAAGGACCGATACAGCATGAACATGAACTATTTCTTGTCTGACTCACTGCCAAGTAAGGACCGATACAGCATGAACATGAACTATTTCTCGCCTGACTCACTGCCAAGTAAGGACCCGATACAAAAGTGAACAATGAACTGGTCTGGTGAATCCCCCAAGCAACAATACGTGTTTTTAGGCATGGAACTAGTTTTTATCAACATAGAGCAACATAAATAAAAAAATACATCTGCATGAACTTTGACCTATAGTTCTCTGCTTCTAACCTGTCACGTCGTCATTCATCGGACCAGTCTCCATACAATGAACTTTGACCTATAGTATCTGCTTCTAGCCTGTCATATATTGCCATTCAAGACCAGTCCCATTAAATAAAGTATGACATTACCAAGGGAGCGGGTCCATTCAGCTTTACTGAACAAGCTTCAGCTGACCTAGTTCTGAGCACCACAGCTGATGCTATGAAGTCTGTACTGAACAAGCTACAGCTGACCTAGTTCTGAGCACCACAGCTGAATGCTATGAGGTCTGTACTGAACAAGCTACAGCTGACCTAGTTCTGAGCACCACAGCTGATGCTATGAGGTCTGTACTGAACAAGCTACAGCTGACTGTTCTGAGCACCACAGCTGATGCTATGAGGTCTGTACTGAACAAGCTACAGCTGACCTAGTTCTGAGCACCACAGCTGACGCTATGAGGTCTGTACTGAACAAGCTACAGCTGACCTAGTTCTGAGCACCACAGCTGATGCTATGAGGTCTGTACTGAACAAGCTACAGCTGACCTAGTTCTGAGCACCACAGCTGATGCTATGAGGTCTGTACTGAACAAGCTACAGCTGACCTAGTTCTGAGCACCACAGCTGATGCTATGAGGTCTGTACTGAACAAGCTACAGCTGACCTAGTTCTGAGCACCACAGCTGATGCTATGAGGTCTGTACTGAACAAGCTACAGCTGACCTAGTTCTGAGCACCACAGCTGATTGCTATATGGGTCTGTACTGAACAAGCTACAGCTGACCTAGTTCTGAGCACCACAGCTGATGCTATGATGGTCTGTACTGAAACAAAGCTACAGCTTGACCTAGTTCTGAGCACCACAGCTGATGCTATGAGGTCTGTAACTGACAAGCTACAGCTGACCTAGTTCTGAGCACCACAGTGATGTATGCAGGTCTGATGGAATAATGCGACCCTAGTACACGTGAGAGTCGGACAGCTATGTCATGTAACAAATTCTTTGCTCTACGTGTACATCAGACCACTAAACCAAAAAAGAAAAACATTAAATAAAAAAAAAAAAAAAAAAAAAAAAAAAAAAAAAAAAATCCGTTAGAAAATCTGCCAAGTGGATGAGACTTGATCAGATTTACAGCCAAATTGGCTAGCCTCCACCCATTTTCTGGGTTGGGACAAAAAAAACACTATGCAATGTTAAAGGTAGATTTTTAGACAAAATTTTATCATGAAGACATTGAAAATACGCTTTTGTTAATGAACATTCAAGTAAAAAATGAGATACATTAAGGTTTTGACCACAGACACACAAAGGAGATGGTTTTAAAAACCTGCCAAACCAACCATTCACCCGTATTCTGTGCAATAAATTTCGATTCGGGAATAGAACCTGGCGGACTTATACAATGACTGCCGGGGGCAGAAAGATCCCATCTGTTTTCTGAATGGCAGCTTCAATGTACTGTGTTCTTCTCTGGTCCCAGAGTGCTTTTGTCAAAATATCACATAAAACTGTAATTCGATTTGCACATTGAAGCCTCTTTTGCACAGGTATCAGCCAGTTCATTCCCTCGAAGATCGCAGTGACCGGGTACCATAATAATGTTATTTTGGAACCTCGCATCATTAACTGGTGAATTGAAAATAAAATTTCACTGACGAGATCAGGACGACTTGATGTATTTTGAAGGTGTAAAGCCGTTAAAGCAGACTTGGAATCTGACAAAATCAGTATTCTTTCTGGTAAGACTTGCACATCAAGAATGAAATTAATAGCTTTCATAAGAGCAAATAACTCAGCAGGAAAATAGAACAACCTTTGGTAATATGAAACTTTTTTTCAATGTTAAGGAAGGTATCACGAAAGCAGCACCAACCTCAGAAGTACACGAAACTGAACCATCAGTGAAAATATGCAGATAAGATTCATATTCAGTGTAAATCAATTCTTTAACAAGAGAAGCAAGCAAAAGTGGATTCTCATTTTTAGTAATATTACCATAGGAATAGAAAAAATCTGCTTGCTTCATCAACCAAAGGGGGAAAGGGTATTTTGGTCATTTTAACAATGTTTGTCAAGCGAAAAGTTGCATGCATGTAAAAGAGGAGATACATAATCAGACAATGAAGTATATGCTTTTTTATTCCGTATCTCTCTAGAAACGTAGGTGCTTTCATCAAGTTCAGAAGTAACTGAGTTAGGGACTGTTCTTGCTCGTGCTGAGTAGCTACAAGCACAGGCATCCTATGTTCATTTAAAGGCAAAACTCCTGCCTCTCTGTAAGTCATATCAATTGATGCCCATCTTGGAAGCCCCAAAGCAATTTTAAGTGCTAAGGAATCAATACTAGTTAACTTATGTAAATCTGTCTTTGGTGCAGTGAAAAATACTTCTTGACCATAACTTACAATCGAACGAACTGTCCCTAAGGCGACATGGATAAGATTAGATCCATAATTTATTAGAGGGATTCCAGTTAGGACTCGCAGTAACGCAATTTTCTTTCTTGCCTTTTCCACGAGATGATTTAATATGTTTACACCAAAATAATTTATTTGGTGTAAACATATAAACATCTCGTGGAAAAGGCAAGAAAAGAAACACACACAACACACACACACACACAACACACACACACACACACACACACACGCACACACTCTGTCTGTCTGTCTGTCTGTCTGTCTGTCTGTTCTGTCTTTTCTCCCCTCTCTCTCTCTCTCTGTGCCTCTCTCAACACACACACACACACACAACACACACACACACACACAACACACACACACACACACACATTGCCGCATATACACGCACACACACGCGCGCGCGCGCGCGCGCCCCACACACACACACACACACATTGCCGCATATACACGTACGCAAATATACACGTACATATGCGTGCGCACGCGCGCGCACACACACACACACACACACACACACACACACACACACACTCACACATAAAACACACACACACACACACACACACACACACACACACCACATACACACACACACACACACACACATACATACAACACACACACACACTCTGTCTGTCTGTCTGTCTCTCTCTCTCTCTCTCTCTCTCTCTCTCTCTCACACACACACACACAAACACACACACAAAACACACACACACACACAACACACAACACACACACACACATACACACACATACACACATAAAACGCGCGTGCGCGCATGCACAGAGAAACAGAGAGAGGGGAGAGAGAGAGAGAGAGAGAGAGAGAGAGAGAGAGGAGAGAGAGAGAGAGAGAGAGAGAGAGAGACGTTGATTGATAAATTGTATTCCAAGGTAACAGAGAAGCAAACACATGCTTCTTTTTTATCTGGCGCTTCCCCGCTAAGGGATGAACTTAGCATGACTAGCAAAAGTTTTGACTAGCGAATAATGCTACATAAAAATGTGGATTTGTACTTTCTCCATCCATATTGATGCATAGATTCATTTAATGAAATGAAAAAAAAAAAAACGAAAAAAGAAACAAAAATAAATGAATTGATTACGTAAAAAGGAAAAACAGATCTGCACATAGTCGCAGAGCCGTCGTGAGTGAGCTCTCCCTCCGGAGGGCGCCACCAACATCCATCCAACGACAGCCCCCATGGATACCCATGACCCCGACAGAATTAAACCAAGGCCACAGACGTGGAGAGGACATCGAAACTGAGGTCACCATGAGAGCAGGGTATGAAGGGCCACAGAATGTGAGACTCTTATGCTGATCGATGAGAATGAGGATGATGAAGATGATGCAACAGTTTTCCATCCGGTCTGAGACTGCATGACAGGGCTGTAGTCTACGCTTACTTTCATAATATATCTCGGCGTCAATCAGGCCCGAGAGATACAGAACCTGTAGCGTTTGTCAGAAATCGGAGCAACACTCTCATAGACGCATCCATTCAGTGGATGAAACTCGACTGTGTGGTCTGTCTTCCCAACTGAGTCCGTAGCAAACTCACCTTTGGGAAGGAGCCGGTCAGGGCAGAAAAAATCCCACATGACTCTGATAGGAATCGAACCCACGACCTCCCATCCGGGAATCGGCAACGCTGACCACTTCGCCACGGCGGCTGGTGAAGCAATACACTTGCCCAAAACTTCAAAGCACTGTTCCTTTCGGCACCCATTCGCCCAGCACATACACAGTCTCAAAGCGCGAAGAACTGAGAACACGTGGCTTGTGAGACCTCCTCTGTGCATGATGTGCTAGAATAATACGTGGCTAGTGAGACCTTCTCTGTGCATGATGTGCTAGAAGAACACGTGGCTAGTGAGACCTCCTCTGTGCATGATGTGCTAGAAGAACGCGTGGCTAGTGAGACCTCCTCTGTGCATGATGTGTTAGAACACGTGGCTAGTGAGACCTCCTCTGTGCATGATGTGCTAGAAGAACACGTGGCTGGATAGACCTCCTTTGTGCATGATGTGCTAGAAGAACACGTGGCTAGTGAGACCTCCTCTGTGCAAGATGTGCTAGAATAATACGTGGCTAGTGAGACCTCCTCTGTGTCATGATGTGCTAGAAGAACACGTGGCTAGTGAGACCTCCTCTGTGCATGATGTGCTAGAAGAACGCGTGGCTAGTGAGACCTCCTCTGTGCATGATGTGCTAGAAGAACATGTAGCTAGAGAGACCTCCTCTATGCATGATGTGCTAGAAGAACACGTGTCTAGTGAGACCTCCTCTGTGCATGATGTGCT
>JAMYXO010001238.1:12500-17500 GCA_033310375.1 Conus canariensis
AGAGTGAGTAGTAGTAGAGTGAGAGAGAGAGATGAGTGAGTGAGTGAAGTGAGTGAGAGGAGAGAGAGAGTGAGTGAGTGAGTGAGATGGAGTGAGTGAGAGCGAGAAGAGAGAGAGAGTGATGAGTGAGTGAGAGAGAGAGAGAGAGAGCAGTGAGTGAGAGGAGAGAGAGTGAGTGAGTAGTGACTGAGAGAGAGGACAGAGAGAGAGAGAGAATGACGGAGAGAGAAGGAGAGAGAGAGAGAGAGAAGAGAGAGTTCACTGTTGAAATAAAAACTCTGGTGCACAAAATATAAATCATTACTTGATTGCCTGGGGTAAGTTTGTTTATACACACACACACACACACACACACACACACACACACACACACACACACACACACACACAGAGAGAGAGAGAGAGAGAGAGAGAGAGAGAGAGAGAGAGAGGACGATATGGAAATATACACAGAATATATACCTATATACTTAGCCTTTTGATTGCTTTGAATAGATAAATGACAATCTTCTCTTTATAATATCTTCAATCTTACAAGTCATTAACAACGTGAGCTTCAACAGATAAGGCTGTATATGAAATATGTGTGGTAGAAAGACCTTTGTTAGAAACAAAAAGATTTTTGGTCACATTGTATGGCAGCAGCATGAAGACCCCACAATTCAGCTCCGTATGGCAACAGGCTGTTATGTACAGAAAACACTTTCCAAAACAGTCCTAGACTCGTCACGTAACGATGGCGGTTTGGTCATCAAACACAATAATGCACCTTTTCCTCTCTTTATTTTGTGTTTTGTTTCAAAGGCGAGGCCAATCTGTGCAAACAGAAAGATAGACAGACTGAGGGACTCGTTGATTGTCATAATGAATATACGCATACAATATCAGCGCTCTCCTCTCTCTCTCTCTCCCCTCTCTCTCTCCTCTCTTCTCTCTCTCTCTCTCTCTCTCTCTTCTCTCTCTTGTCTTTTGATGATCTGCTTGTCTGCCTACCTTTCTGTCTGTCTGTCTGTTTGTCTTTCTCTCTGTTTGTCTGTCTGTCTGTATATCTGTCTCCTCCTCTCTCTCTCTCTCCCTCTCTCTCTCTCTCTCTCTCATATCATGGAATTATACTGACTATCCTGCTGGATGTACATATGTTTGCAATGATGAAACTGAATTTTTTGTTTATATGGAAGGAAATTTTAAGTGAGATCACTGACGTTGTGTTTTGATGGAAGCTTCAAAAATGGGAGGAAAAAAATTAGCTGTGTATCAATGTCATGAAAGATGTTTGTAAAATGGACACGATCACCTTCTGAAAGGAGTATGGATTGTCCAATTATGATATGTGATGTGTGTCATAATGGTATCTCCCACACTGTGCCTCAATCTCACTCTCTCTGTCTCTGTCTCTGCTCTCTCTCTCTCTCTCTCTCTCTCTCTCTCTCTCTCTCTCTCTCGCTCTCTCCTGTTTATATCTCTGTATGTACCTATCTGTCTGTCTGTCTATCTTTGTGTCTGTCTGTCTCTTTGTCTCTGCCCCCCTCCCCCCTCTCTCTCTCTCTCTCTCCCTCTCTCTCTCTCTCTCTCTCTCGCTCTCTCTCTCTCTCCGATTTTTATTTCATGAATTACGTAGATGCTGAATAATTTTATTGGACGTGCTTTTCAATGCTGAAAATGATTGTATTCTCCCTCTGTTTTGATTAGAATTACCGACGTGTCCATGTTTGTTGTGTTTGAATGGAGGCCTTTTACCTGTTAATAAAGAAAGGGTAGGGGTGAATAGTAGGAAATGAAAGTGGAGATTACATATGTGCTCTATTGAAGCTATTCACACAACGGTACAAAAAAGAAAATATTAATATTACTATTATGAAACTTTTTCTGGGTAGAATCAATTAGATCATTTCCTGAGGAATTGTTGATTGCCAAATTGAATGTACACGTGAAATATCAACGTTTGTTCCCCCCCCCCTCTCTCTCTCTCTCTCTCTCTCTCTCTCTCTGTATGTGTCTGTACCTGTCTGTCTGTCTGTCTGTCTGTTTCTCTCTGTCTCTTTCTCTCTGAACTGCTGATTACATGCTAGTATGCCTACGTCTCTGTCTGCCTGCCCGTTTGTCTGGCTGGCTGGCTCTCCCCCCCCCTCCCCCCGCCGCTCTTCTCTCTCTCTCTCTCTCTCTCTCTCTCTCTCTCTTTCTCCCATAGAATAATATAATGCTGATTATCTGTAGATGTACATCGTTTGCAATGGTGAAAATGCTTTCTTGTTGTTGTTGTTTGTTTATATGGAAGGGAATTGCCAGCGAATAATTGAAGCTGTGTTGTGATGGGAGCTTCGGGGGGGGGGGGGGGGGGGGGGGGGGGGGGGGGGGGGGGGGGGGGGGGGGGGGAAGAGAGACTGCACGTACCAGCGTCATGAAAGATGTTATTTGTAAAATGGACACCGTCATCTTCCGAAGGA
Organism: Conus canariensis; assembly: GCA_033310375.1. Classification (NCBI taxonomy): domain Eukaryota; kingdom Metazoa; phylum Mollusca; class Gastropoda; order Neogastropoda; family Conidae; genus Conus; species Conus canariensis. Next base: position 14,945 of record JAMYXO010001238.1, read on the forward strand.
ATTCTGGATTTTTCAATTGTGATATGTGATGCCTGTCTCAATAGTGTCCCCCACCCCGTGCCTGCCCCCCCCCCCCTCTCTCTCTCTCTCTCTCTCTCTCTCTCTGTCGCTCTCTCTCTCCTGCCTTTTTTGTTTTTTGTTTTTGTTTTGTCCCAATTAAAAATAGCATGGGGGGGGGGGAGAAGTGAGGGAGGGAAAGGAAAAACGATTATTCGTTTGCTCGTGCACCCTGTGACACGCGCACAGAGTAAAATTAAAATGACACAATTTTGAAAAACTCACAGTGGTCGGTTTTCCGCTGCCCCAGACCGCCAGGCACTGTCCACACAGTTTTAGCTGTGAAGTGTGTTCAGATCCATTAGTAATGACGGTGTAAATCACGGTGACCATGCTAACTCCCCCCTCTCCCCGCGCCACCCTTTTTTTTTTTTTTTAAGTGCCCCTCGCCTCTTGGATACCTGCGTGAGCGCTTGACGCGCACGCATGTTTCAATTCATTTATAATGCGACACGAGGTCTTACATTTTATCTTTGTGCATGCCCCCTTTGCTCGTCTGCGGTGGTCAAGCAAATATCATCTGATTTGTTTTTTGTTTCTTTGTTTTTGTATTATGATTGTAGTGATAATGGTTTTTTGCTTTTTCATTTTGATATTGTTTTCCGTGTGTTCATGGTGTATGTGTTTTTTTGTTCAAAACCATTATAAATTCTTTAGTTTGACCGGGTTGGATGGATTCATTTTATGCTGTCAGTTGTATGTGAGTTTGTTGACCTCTTTTGGGTTTGATGTATTTACACATGTATGTTATTGTCTTCTCCAAAGCTATTTCGTAAACAGAAATGGACAGTAGTGTGTCTATTCTCACAATTAACTGTCAGGGCCTCAGTAGTTTGAAGAAGAGACGTGATGTCTTCCATTATCTAAGGTGTAAAAAATATTCTGTGTACTTCTTGCAAGACACTCATTTTGAAAAAAAGATGGAACAGTATATCCAGTCTGAGTGGGGCTATAAGGCGTATTTCTCAAGTTACTCTTCCAACGCAAGAGGAGTCGCAATTCTGTTTAATAACAACTTTGAATTTAAGGTTAAGCAAATTGTTAAGGATGATTCTGGAAACTTTCTCATGATACGTGCAGAGATACATAGGAATGATTACCTTTTAGTTAATATATATGGGCCAAATAGGGATGACACAGAATTTTACAATTGTCTCAAACAAAAAATTGTTGGGCTTAGTATAGAAAATGTTATAATAGGTGGGGATTTTAATCTGGTCCTTGACCCTTCTAGAGATTATCATAATTACAAACATATAAATAATCCTGACGCAAGACAGGCTGTTGAAAACATGGTCGAAAATCTAGACCTGAATGATATTTGGCGGGAACTAAACCCAGAGTGTCGCCGTTTTACGTGGAGGAGAACTAATCCTTTTCAACAGGCCAGGCTAGATTTCTTTTTGATATCAGACACAGTTGTTTCTTATACTGATGAAGTAGACATTGAATCCGGCTATAGAACAGATCACTCTGCTGTGTTATTAAAGCTAAAATTTAATGAAGGCATAAAGCGCAATACTTTTTGGAAACTTAACTCGTCTCTGTTGAAAGATAAGTCATATGTAGATGAAATCAATACTTTGATTGAAAACGTTAAAGAAGAATACGCTATAAATACAGAAAATATTAATGAAACAACCGACAAATTACAATTCTCAATTTCTGATGATTTATTTCTCGATTTTCTGTTAATGAAAATAAGGTCAAAAACAATTGCTTATGCTACTGCGAACAAAAGAAATTGTGATGAAGAGGAAAAACAATTAGAACAATACATTATTAAGTTAGAAAAAAAAGAAATGAAAACTGAAGATGATATCAGAGTCATTAACGAGAAAAAAGAACGACTGTCGGATATCAGAGGAAAACGAATAGAAGGAGTTTTGTTAAGATCGCACGCTAGATGGATAGCAGATGGAGATAAAGTTAGTAGTTATTTTTGTAATCTCGAAAAACGGCATTACATTAGTAAAAACATGGCTAGACTAATTGATAAACAAGATAATGTTCTAACAAATCAAGAAGACAAACTGAAAGAAGTATATAGTTTCTATAAAACATTATACACAGAAAATACTGTAGAAAATTGTGATATAAAAGATTTGGTGAACGATATCCCCCATTTAAATGAAACAGAAGCAGCGGACTTAGAAGGTCTTATTACATTGGAGGAAGCGACATATGTCTTAAAGACAATGAAAAATAATAAAAGCCCCGGTTCCGATGGTTTCACTACTGAGTTCTTTAAAGTCTTTTGGAAACAGATTGGTGTATTTGTCGTTAGAGCTTTAAATGCAAGTTTCAAGAAAGGAGAACTGTCATGTGTACAAAGAGAGGGAATCATTACATGTATACCAAAAGGTGATAAATCCAGACAGTACATAAAAAACTGGAGACCCATTTCTCTGTTAAATGTCGTTTATAAGATAGGATCCTCTTGCATTGCCAACAGAATAAAATCTGTGTTGCCTAAAATCATAAATGAAGATCAGACCG
>JAMYXO010001238.1:25000-31812 GCA_033310375.1 Conus canariensis
TGGTAATGTGTTCTTCTTCCTTCTAACACTTTTTATGGTGCTCCAGAACATTCGGCTGTCCTTGCGATTTTGTACTAGTGTGTCGTATGTTTGCTTTTTATACTGTTTTTTCTTTTCTCTAATTGTTTCTTTGTATACTGCTCTTTTATTCCTGTAAGCCTCTCTCCTTACTTGATAAATGGTTGGGTTTTTATCCTTTTTCGTCCATGTCAGTCTATTGAGTGCTTGTTTTGCTTCTTTCTTTTTGATTTGACATTTTTTATCATACCAGCTGTTTGTAGTCTTACATTTTCCTCCTAAACCTATTGTTCTGTATATGTCTTTCCCTGCCTCTTTTAATAGCTTATTAAATCTGTCTATACTCGTGTCTACATCTCTCTCTATTTCTTCTGTTATTTGCGCCATTGTTTGTTTTGCCTCTTCCGATTCTATGAACTGGACATACTGTTGTTGTTTTGTGGGATCCCACTTTAGTTTCTTCACGTAAGATTTCTTGCCCTCGTTCTCTTGTGCGTTAGACAGTGTACTTTGTAATTCCATCATAATAGGCATATGCTGAGCTTCAACTCTCTCTTCTATCTGACACTTATTCACATTTTCTAACAGTTCAACAGAACATATATAGTAATCTATAATACTGTTACCCCTTTCGGAATAAAACGTGTATGCATCGTCGAACTTTCCCATACAAAGACCATTTAGTGGCGTTACATTAAATGTTATACAAAATTCTATTAGTTTCTTGCCAAAACCATTTGTGTGGGGATCTTTAGACCTACGTGCATACACGTCCTGTTCTCTTCCTGTAATCTCATTTTCATCATCGATACTCAAGCTCCATTCCCCAATACGAGCATTAAGATCTCCTCCAATGATGTAATGGAAGTTGTTTCCTTGTTCTGTTTGTGCAAATATATATTGTTCAATTAGTTCTAGTGTGCATGAGTAATCTTTGTCAGAATAATATTGACTATCTACTGGATGTACATATGTACCTAAAAATAAAATGTCTTTTTCACAATGCAATAGACTTTTCATTAACTTCACACAGAGTACATTTTCCATGTCAGTATTTATCAGCTGGACATATTCAGATAACTCCTTTTTTATCAACAGGATTGTTCCCCCCGAGGGTCTTCCCATTCTAGTAAATTTGACCGCTGGACAATGTAATTGCAAAAACTCCTGGAATTTTAATTCGAAATAAAAAAAATTTAAGTAAATGTTTCTGTTAAACAGCACAGATCAAAAGATGTGATAAATTCTAAAAAGTCTGGTTCCGTTAACTTATCTAATAATCCCCCCACATTCCAGCATACAAAGGATAGGTTTCTTTTTTCCACTCTCATCTTCCTTTCTTCTTTCATTCCCACTCGCTCTCTCTCTCGTTCCCACATTCATGTCGTATTCTGGTGTCTTTTCATTGTTCTCTTGAGTTCGTGTGGTCTGTGGTGCCTGTGTACGGCCGTGGCCTGCCCTTCATTTCTTACCTTTTCCTTCCTTCGTAGTTGAATTCGTGCGTGTGCTACTTGTTGTTTTACTGGGTGCCTTCGTGCTACTGGTGTGTGAACGTAAAGTTTTGTTTGTTTTGCATTGTCCTCCCTTCTCTCCCTCCTCCCCACCAGCTCTGCCCCCCTCCTCGCTGTCCGTCAACGCTGTACTACTGCATTGAATTCGCACTGTTTCGTCCAGAGTTGTTTGCCGCGAGCCCCCACCCCTGTCCAACCTCTCCCTTTCCCCCTCTGCTAGGCTGGCTCTGTCTTGTTTACCACATGTGACCACTTGTCTGTCGCGCCGCGGGTATGGTGTTGTGTCAATTGTCGCCTCGCCGACCACCGCGCACGCTGCATCTGCGCCAGACCTTGACCCCGGTGGGTCCCAGAAGGGTTCTGATCGGTCCTTGGGTTTGTTTTGGTTTTTGGATGTGTGTGCGGTGACCTGTGTGAGCACGTGGTTACTGTCTGAACTTGGGAGCGGGCTGACACGTGTTTCTGTGTTGTGTGTTACATTCATACCTTCATTCTTGCTTTCCTCAGACGCACCCCCTCTCCCATTTCCCCTCTCCTTTTCTCCCCCCACTGACACCTCTCTATTACCCTCTGCTCTATCTCTCTGTTTTTTGGGGATCTGCAGAGGTTCCAGTACCCTGTCCCAATCAACCCCTGATCTCCCTCCTCTCTCTCCTTCTCCTGACTCCCTCCATGCCATCAGATTTTCACTCTCGCATACACTCCCTTCTCCTGCCTCACTCTCTCTCTCACCACTTTCATCCCCACTGTCACTCCTACTGGCACTCATCATCTGTGTAATCTGCTCGGTTGCTTTCTTTCTTTCTCTCTTCCTTTCTTCATTCCACTCTTTCTCTCTTCTCAACTCATTTACCCTTTCCCTCTCCCTTTGCTCTCTCCTCAGTCTCTCTCTCTCTCTCAGTCCCACATTTTCACGTTCCATCTTTCCATCATAGTCTTTGTAGCTCCATCCTTCGTGACTGTCCAACACTCTTCCTCTGAACCACGATTGTCTATTTGTCTCTTGAAGACTTGCTGTGGCGTACCCATGCCCATTCCTGCCGTCATATCTGGAGGTCCGCTCCGCTGGTCCGAGGGTCCGCACCGCTGGTCCATAGGTCCGCCCTGCTGATCCGTAGGTCCGCTCTGCTGATCCGTAGGTCCGCTCCGCTGGTCCCCAGGTCCGCTCCGCTGGTCCGTGGGTCCGCACCGCTGGTCCGTAGGTCCGCTCCGCTGATCCGTAGGTCCGCTCCGCTGGTCCGTAGGTCCGCTCAGCAGGTCCGTAGGTCCGCTCCGCCGGTGGGATGGGCTGTTCCCTCACGTACAGCTTCCCTCCGACGAAGTAACCGGACTTGCCCGTCTCCCTCAGCTCACGTAGTTGTGCTGTCTGGCGCCTCGTCCGGTCCTGGCTCACCGCGATCCCTTCTGCTTTCATGGTTTCCCTGGCCTCCCGGTTCCTCAGCACCCGCATGGCGTCCCCCCATCGTAACATTTTGGTTATCACAGGCCTAGGGCGTTTGTTTGCTGGGTTGAACCTTCCCAGTCTGTGGGCCCGTTCCACTGCGTCTGCTGCCCAGTCCTCCTCCTTCATGTACTTTTCCAGTACCCCTTTGACAATGTCTTCGCAATTCTCGGGTCCACTCCCTTCGTCTCCTTCTTTTAGCCCGTAGAACTTTAGGTTGTTCCTACGGGAAAAACCTTCAAGTTTGTCCATTTCGTCCTCCATACGTGCTAGTCTGCCTGCCATACGTTCCTGTGTTTCGTCTAAATGTTGAACTGCCCTCGTATTTGCCTGTATGTCTTGTTTTGTGTCAGCTAGCTCTTGAACTAGGCTGGTAAGTGTGTCTGACATTTGTGTCTGTTTGACATCTATCTTCTTAATTGTGTCTACTTGTGATTTGAAAGAGTCTGCCAGAGATGTGATTGTATTGAATATTTGTGTCATCTGCGTTTCCATCGTGCTAAATCTGGTGTCGATTTTGTGTTCCAGCTTGCGTGCTTCTTCCTCAATTTTCTCATTAACATTCGGTCCGGGGTTCGTTTCGATATCGTTACTTAGAATCAGCCTCCTGCGTACATACGAAATGTTCAAGATGATCAGTAGTGCCACTACCAATGTCACTTTCAGCTTGCTCCGACCGGCCCCTAGCATTTCGTTCATAACTGACCAGTTCATGATTGCTGTCAGCGCCCAATTCATGCTTGCCGTCATCGCCGCCATCTTTGTTGACATTCTACTGACCTCGTTTCCAGTTGCGTTAACCTCTTGTATCGAAAAGGTGGCAGTTCCAGTCCCCCGCTCTTCCACACCGATCACACCGTTCCTGACAATTGCTCTCGGTCCAAAAGCCACTGTGGTCATGTCCAGAGCACTGATCGTGGTTAGTGCAAACGTCCAAAACACCACCGAACACAGCAATATCTCCTTCACCCCTGCAACCTTTGACCCCTCTCTCATTCCCTTCACTTCCTTTCTCCTTCCTTTCCACATTGTCCCTCCAAAAAGTCCGATTCTGGCCCTCCACTCGCACAGGTCTATCATTCTGCAGTTCTTGCAGCTACACTTTCACAAACACTTCTTCTAATTAATATCACCACTGGAACGATACTTGGAGCGCTGTAAACCGCCTAACAACACACTTTTGACCGGAGCTCATCCCGCCCGATGTTTACCAGTCGCCATCTTGTTGCGTACTCCGAGAGAGAGAGAGAGAGAGAGGGGCTGAGAGACGGAGAGGGACAGAGAGAGAGAGAGAGAGAGAGAGAGAGAGAGAGAGAGAGAGAGAGTAACTGTCACGCACGGACATTCAAGGGACATAATTTCGCATATTGTAAGGCGGAGTTGTTGCAGCGGTCAGTTCTTTCTTTTTCCCGTGTCGATATTTGGGAGTTACGATGCATGTTTTATTTTTTGTGTGTGTGTTTTGGACGAGTCATTGTTGGTAGGTGATCGACTAAAGAGGGTGAAGTTTGTGCCTATGTTTGACTGTATCCATTCTTGTGATTTTGTGGTCTGTTGCCTTGGTGATTTATGGGTGATTGTTTGGCCAACTATTGGAGATCGGTGCTTGTATATGGTTGTGTCCACATTTGGTCTTGTGTACAAGCTGTTGGTGGTTATCGATTGATGATTGGAGGGATTTATAATCTAGAGTCTGTGCCGATACACAGTTGTTCCCATATTGGGAAGTGTGGTCTCACCACCCTAGGTGACTTATTGCTGATTGATCTTCTGGCAAGTTGGTGTTTCGAGTCTGTACACGATTGTCTCTATCTATGCCCCTATCTGGAGTTTTGTCGTGCCGTTCCCTGGGCTGCTTATTGATGACTGGTCGAAGTCAAGGTGTGGCCTTGTCAGTTTCATGATGTCTGTCAACTCTAAGTGTCGTCTGTTTTTTGACTGTCTGATTTAGTTGTTTGCGACTCCTGGCTCGAGACGGAGGTCTTCTGATCCAGCGTTCGGTGAGGCGGTTTTGCCACTTTGTTTAGTGGGCTGCCAGGAAACCCATCGGTGTGTCCTTGTGACAGCTCGGGATTCCTAGAAGAAGTTATCTGTGTGTCGGTGTCTGCCACCAGTGTCCACGCCTTCAAGGGGACGAGGGTTTCCCCGGTCTGGAGTTGCTCTGGCGGGTGTTTGTCCTGTATTGTCTTCGTTGGTCATCGTAACTCCAGGTGAGAAGTGTAGGGCAGGTTGTTCATTGAAGAAGGGAGTTGGAGGTAGATGATTCTGGATCGAAACGCGTCGTTTGTACATAGGCGAAACGTGAGAAGCGCGATTCAGTTTAGTATATATATACTCTCCCAAAAAAGAAACTTGACACCGGTATTTAATTTTTTTTATTGCCAAAATCGGATTTGATTCAAACAACAAATTATGACCCATGTACTAATTGATTACCAATGGACACGTGTTGAAAACATTTAACTCTGTTGACTGAAAAGTAAACCAATCAGACAGTGGAAAAGACAGCAGGGTACACGAAATGTCAGTATCTGGTATGACCGCCATTGGCGTCAATCACTGCCTGGCATCGGGGACCCATCGACGCAATCAGGTTTGCAATCACACGTTGTGGAATGGTGTGCCACTCGTGCTGGAGTGCCTCAAGAAGCTCTGGGAGTGTCTGTGGTGGTGGGTTCCTCTGGTGCACGCGTCGATCCAGGACATCCCACAAATGTTCAATTGGATTCAGATCTGGGGAACAGGCAGGCCATGGCAGAGTTTGGACATTGCTGGCATGCAGGAAATCAAGACAGACTCGAGCAGCATGCGGGCGAGCGTTGTCGTGCTGGAAAATTCCTCCATTGGTGTTCATGTGTGGGACAACATGAGGCTGCAGGATCTCATCCCTGTATCTGGCTCCTGTTAAATTCCCTGCCACATGCACAAGATCAGTCCTGCCATTGTGCCGTATTCCTCCCCACACCATGACACTACCATCACCAAAATGGTCCACTTGCTGAATGCAGTTAGGGGCAAAACGCTCTCCTTGACGTCGGTAAATTCGTGCACGCCCATCAACCCGTCTAAGGAGGAACCGTGACTCATCAGTGAACAAAACTGTTCTCCATCGTGCACGTGGCCACCCCACTCTGTATCGGACCACTGAAGACGTGCTGCCATGTGACCTGCGTTCAGAATATTCCGTCGAACTGGTCGTCGAGAAAAAAGGCCGGCCTCCCTGAGACGATTGCGAACTGTTTGATCAGAAATTCTTCGATGTCCCGGAATTTGGAGCGCTGTGGATGTTGCCGTTGTAGTGCGGTCTCGAAGGTGGCGCAACGGATGTAACCATCCTGAGCAGCAGTAGTGACCCTGGGTCGACCTGACCTCAGCCTGTCCCTCACACTGTGAGCGATGTTGTAACGGGTCCATAATGCAGCAATGGTCTGTCTGGACACACCAAAGTGCCTTGCCACGCCTTGCTGAGTGGCCCCTGCTTGCAATCGTCCAATTGCGTTATTGCGTTGAGCATCAGACAACCTTGGCATTCTTCTTTTGGCCCCGGGAGTAGTGTATGTGCATTGTTTGACCCATGGTTGCTTTGGATTTTTATACCCAACGGAAAAGCTGTCAGAATGCCCAGTTACAGTCACCCCTGTGCACGTGAAAGGAAAATGGGCAAAAATTTGGAAATTTATTGTAACTCAGCCAGACGGACATTTGGACGTTCAAAGCACGTGAAAATTTCAGGTTTAGTAAGGCAGTGGTTCTTTTCAAAAAAAATGATATGCAATTTCACTAATCCCCTTTTTTTCACAACAAATCCAAATTACAATAGTGTCAATTTTTTTTTTTGGAGA
>JAMYXO010001239.1:0-5000 GCA_033310375.1 Conus canariensis
CAAGCACCACGTGTCTAATGTTTGTAAGGCATCATATCTGGAAATACGTAAGATCAGTTCAATCAGACACTTCCTTTCCACTGAAGCCACAAAAACTCTGGTTTGTTCCCAAGTTCTCTCAAGGCTGGACTACTGCAACAGTCTCTTGGCTGGCTCACCAAAGTACCTACTCAATAAACTGCAGAAGGTTCAGAATAGCGCTGCCAGGCTTGTTTGCAAAGCGTCTAAACGTAAACATGTCACTCCTCTGTTGCAGTCCCTCCACTGGCTTCCAATTCAGAGGCGAATTGACTAACAAGCTGGCGTCCGTCTGTTTCTCTTCTGTTTCTGGTACTGGACCAAAATATCTTTCCGACATCCTCCACATCTACATCCCATCCCGTCATCTTCGTTCCTCTGCCGACAGTCGCCTCTTGCGCATTCCTTCTGTCAGAACAAAATCTTTTGGTCAACGTTCTCTTTCCTTCCAAGGACCAACTGTCTGGAATACACTTCCCATCAGTGTCAGACACCTACCTTCACCCTCTTCTTTCAAATCTGCGGTCAAAACTAACTTCTTTCATCAGTCGTAACCCCACTCCCTCCCCCCCCCCCCCCTCCCCCAACTTCCCAATCCACCTTGAGTGGGTTTGTGCGTGCGCGCGTGAGTGCCTGGTGGTTGTGTTGCTTGTGCGTGCAGGCCGTGTTGATGTGAGTGCTTGCGTGCGTGCGTGCTGGTGTCTGAGAGCGTGGGTGTGTGGTCATGCGTGAGCTCGCGTGCGCGCCGCGCGCGCGCCGACGCGCGTGCGTGTGTGTGTGTGTGTGTGCGTTGTTGTTGTTGCTGTTGGTAATGTAAAGCGCTTAGAGCCCTAAATTATAGAGAATAGGCGCCATATAAATTAACATTATTATTATTATTATTACACACACACAGAGGCACACATATATGGGCACACACACACACACACACACACACACACACACACACACACAACACACACACACGCGCGCGCGCGCGCGCGCGCGCATGCACACACATGCATTATATCTTGATATATGCTCAGACGTACGCGTATGTTTATGTCAGTGTCGTTCGACCTAGTCTATTTGTGAACAGATCTATCTATATGGTGCTTTTTTCTCCTATACCGTTTAACCACCCAAGTCTAAGGGATACTACTCTGTCAAAATCATCACGATTTGTCTTTACTGACGGGTCTCTGTAACCTCCTTAGTCTGTGGATCACTACGGAGAAAACGACGATTAAAACAAATTCAAGTAGGCTGGACACCAAAGCCTCGGCCGTTAGTTCTTGCTCTCTCCTCTCGTCAAAATTGTATTCTTTTCGCCATGTTCCTAGGTCATTTCAAGTTGACGTCATAATTTAGTTTGACGTCACAATACTCCCCCTCCTCCAAAAAAAAAAAGAAAAAAAAAAAAGACAATGACCGAATTGTTTTTTGAAGAAGTAAACAAACAGCAGAATACACAAACCCAGAAACCACACATCGACTCGACGGAAAACGAAGCCGCTCACGGAAGCAGTTCGTGGAGTCTTTCCAGGGACTCCCACACAACGGAAGAACACAAGTTGTCGTCCCGACGAACTCGGAAGCCCTTTGACATGCTAGTTCGTTGCTGACCTCACGGACAACCTTTCCATACTTACGCGGGGTAGAGACGGCGGCTGGGCATGGGCTGCACCCCACACCCGGATGGCAATGCACATACGATGTCTACTGACCACTCGGTCAGCCTCTCTTTCCCCACACAGGGTAGAGACCACACATGTCTACTGACCACTCGGTCAGCCTCTCCATACCCCCACAGGGTAGAGACAATGGCTAAACATCCCCCCCCCCCCCCACACACACACACACACATCCACACACACACACACACACACACACCTCTCCTCTCTCTCTCTTCTCTCTGTCTCTGTCTCTCGCACACACACACACACACACACACACACACCGCGCGCGCGCGCGCGCGCGCCACACACACACACGTATGCACACACGCACACGCATGCACACACGCATACACATATACATACATACATGTACGTATATATATACATATATATTTGCCAACATTTTTTTTAATTTAATTTAATTTATTTATCTAATCAGTATACCTTTTGTTACAACTTCATAACTAGTATTACAAATGTTATATTTACTACTTTCATTAATGTAATTATTATTCTTTACTATATTTCTAACATTTCAGCTTACCACTTTTCCTTCCCATAACTTATATCTTCTGTTTCCTTTCTGTTCTTCCTGTCCTCCCACAAGAGAGAAATTGTCCAACATTTATATCCCTTGCTCAGATCTGAAACCCAAAATTAACGATTATGTAAGAGACCTCTGGCAGTGCCTTGGTTTAATAATGAGTGCAAAGAAGCTATTAGAAATCACAGGAAAGCGCTTAGAAAATTCCGAAAACATCCGACGGAAGAAAATCGAATTGAGTATAAAAGACTAAAAGCTAAAGCGAAGTATATTATCAAAAGATGTAAAAAGAACTCGTGGCGTAACTTTTGTTCCTCCTTAAATTCTACAACATCATCTGCCCGAGTATGGAAATCCATCAAAAGAATCAAAGGGAAAAGATCTTCTGGTTTGAGACACCTGAAAATCAATGGGAAACCAATTTCGGATAGAAAAGACATAGCAAACCTCTTGGCCTCTTCCATCTCTCAAAATTCATCTTCTAACCATTATTCCAGTAAATTTCAAAAAATTAAAGTAGAATCAGAGAAACACCATCCTCAATTTTTATCTGACAATTCTGAGGACTATAATGCTCTATTTTCACAGTGGGAATTAGACCAATCCATCCACAAGTCTAACAATTCAGCAGTTGGCCCAGATGAGGTTCATTATGAAATGCTTCGTCATCTTCTAGCGGAAAGTCGTTCTATTCTTCTTCAGATTTATAACGGTATTTGGGAATCGGGAAGTTTTCCCGAAAAATGGAAGGAAGCTATTATTGTACCCATCCCTAAACCAGGTAAGGACAACTCGGATCCGAATAACTACCGTCCTATAGCGTTGACAAGTTGTCTTTGTAAAACTATGGAAAGGATGGTCTCGGCGCGTCTCTTGTGGACGCTAGAGGATAAGGGTTTATTGGCCAATATTCAATGTGGCTTTCGTAAGAAAAGGTGTACTATAGACCATCTTGTACGTTTGGAATCTTTTGTGCGAGAAGCCTTCGCTCGCAAACAGCATGTTATCTCTATATTTTTTGACTTGGAGAAAGCATATGACACCACCTGGAGGTACGGCATTCTGAGAGACCTTTTCAACATGGAGTTTAGGGGCAGGCTCCCCGTTTTTATTGAACATTTTTTACAGGATCGTTGTTTCCGTGTGCGTTCAGGATCAGTTCTGTCAGACTTCTTTGTTCAAGAACAGGGAGTGCCCCAGGGAAGCATTTTATATCCCTTGTTGTTTTGTATCAAAATTAACAATATCGTTGAGTCTGTTGTAAAAGGTGCCGATGCTTCTTTGTTTGTAGATGACTTCTCCCTTGCGATTAGAGGGAAGTTTTTTACCTTCAGTAGAACGTCAGCTTCAGCAATGTGTCAAGAACATCCAAGAGTGGGTTGAAGAGAATGGTTTTAAATTTTCACAGTCCAAGACTGTATGTATACATTTTACGAAACTTAGAGGCCCTTTTGGAGAGCCGGACATTAAGATTTCTGATGAATCGATCAAAGTTGTGCATGAAGCCAGATTTTTAGGCGTGATTTTTGATGAGAAGCTCACGTTTTTACCTCACATTAGAGATTTGAGGGCAAGGTGTTTTAAAACTTTAGATATATTAAAGGTGGTTGGTCGCTCCGATTGGGGCGCCGACAAATTTACTCTGTTAAACCTTTATCGAGCTCTAGTGAGATCAAAGCTCGATTACGGTTGCCAGGTGTACGGGTCAGCTGCAAAGTCTTCCTTGAAGCTATTGGACACAGTTCATCATCAAGGTCTACGGATAGCTCTTGGTGCTTTTAGAACATCGCCAATCTCTAGTTTGTATGCGGAGGCTCATGAACCATCTTTAAACCTCCGTCGTACTAAACTCAGTATGAATTATTATTTAAAGTTGAAGGCTTCCCCAGAGAATCCAGCCTACTCTTGTGTTTTTGAGCCTCCACCTGCCAGCCTGTTTGAGGCATCTACGTTGACCCCTCCTTTTGGCCAGAGAGTAAAGGACTATTTTGAAGAGGCTAACATAAATTTAGTGGATGTTGATGACCTTACTGTTGCCGGTGTCCCGCCATGGAGACTGGTAACTCCACAAATAGATTTCTCTCTCTCTGCTTATAAGAAAGAAACAACAAGTCCAGAGATTTATAAACATTTGTTTTTAGAAAAGAAAGAGAAACATAAACATCGAACATTTCTCTATACGGATGGTTCCAAATTGGAAGAGAAAGTTGCTGCAGCATCGACATCTGCCTCGGGCCATTCTCATTCTTTTCGTCTGAAAGATCATTCTTCTATTTTTACTGCAGAATTAGAAGCACTATACTTAGCTTTAAAGACTGTGCAAAGTTCAACTCGAAAGTCTTTTGTTATAGTAGTTGACTCTCTCTCAGCTTTACAAGCTCTTAAATCGTCAACTTGTGACCATCCTAAGTTAATATCCATTTTAGAACTTTTAACCGAACTCCCTGTAGATAAAGATGTTGTGTTTTGGTGGGTCCCTAGCCACTGCGGTATTACGGGCAATGAGATAGCGGACAGACAAGCAAAGAAAGCGTTAAATGATCCTGTCAAGCGATCCCATCGGTTACCATATCCGGATCTTAAACAGCTAATAAATAAGTTTGTAAAGAAACGTTGGCAAGATGATTGGAATTTGGAATCGGAAAACAAACTTCATGAGATAATGCCAGACTTGTCTGAATGGTTACCTTCGGTTTGCAAAAACAGGAAAGAAGAATGTGTTTTAAGTAGACTGCATATTGGACATAGTTATGTTACTCATTCTTTCCTCTTAAAGGGAG
>JAMYXO010001239.1:12500-31808 GCA_033310375.1 Conus canariensis
CGTCCAGTGGTGGTCCAGTGGTGGTCCAGTGGTGGTCTAGTGGTGGTCCAGTGGTGGTCCAGGCTTGAGCTGTACGAGCCTAGTGAGAGTCCAGTCTGTGGTGGTCCAGAGGTGGTACAGCCAAGTGGAAGAAAGCTCCTCGACAAGTCAAGATGACTTGTCTTTATTGATACTATTTAATATAAGAACTGATAGTGTAACATGTGTGTGAGTGTGTTGGATTTTTGGTAAAACTTTGAATATTGCATTATTGTTTCTATGTGGGGAATTATCTTGTGAAGAGTAGAAATAATTGTTGGAAAATGCAGTGAAATGCAAAGAATAATTAAAACCCTTTTCTTTGTGAGTAAAGGGAGCATTTTATAGAAAACTCAGTTCAATTGTGGTAGTGCTCCTTTGGGTGAATGGAGTGATTGCGTGTTGTGTACGAAGTAAGCATACTGTGTTTGTGAATGCAAGTGTGTATGTTCACAAACATGGGTGTGTGACAGTGGTGACCCCGTCTTTGAATTTAGGTTAGGGTTTAATAGGATTTAGTTTTTTGAGTGAGTACTGCTGCTAAAATATTGTTTTGAACCCCTTTGTAAAAAGAAAGAAAAATAGAAGTAAAATTACTCTGCCAAATTACAATTATAAAGATACTATTTTGTTCCCCTCTCTACATTGCTGAATAATTGTTATATTTATTCATTTTCATTGGCATTTTCAATTTTATTTTTCTTATCTATATTTATGGTGTGAGTCAATTGTTTATGTAATGTGTACTTGTTCTTAGTATTCCCGTCTCCAGTTCTACGGGTGGTAGTTTCAATTAGTGGGCTACCTAAGGGTTCTTTTGCTCGGCCTTACTTTTCCTACTTTTTTCAAATTTTCGCCTCTCTTGGTTTCTGTCTCTATTCTAATTAAAATTCTCTTGATATTCTTTACAATAAGCTCCTCTCTAGTTTCAAGTTTAGGCGGTTTTTTTTTCTATTTTAAATAGGGTTTCTGATTAGTGTGTGTAAATGCTCCCTTTATTTCAAATGTTGTAAGGTTTAGTTGAAAATCTTTCTTGTAAAATTGTTTGCGTTTTTTCTGGCACATTCTTTTGGATTCCTTTTTGAAAACAGTGCTCTGCTTTAGTTTAAAACAATAATTAAAAAAAAATATTCTTAGCTTTTCTTGGTATTTCGGAAATCTTTCTCACAATTCAGTCTTTCAGAGCCATTTCTAAATTTACTTCTCACATTTTTTGGCCAACTAAATTAACTTAAATAAAACATTTTTTCAGTGAGGGTGCATTTCCATACTCAATCAAATTTTACTGGAAAAAAAAAATTCTTTTCTGTCCCGTCATTGTTTTTTTTTGGTTCTTTACAAATTTGAATGTTTTGAGCTCTGTATTCTAGTAATCAGTGCCAAGTAAGTTTAAATTGTTGTTCTATTTTAAATAGTGTTTTTATTTCACATCTTAATTTCTCTACCCCATTTGCACGCTGTGGGATTTCTTTAAGCGTGATCTACACTCTCATACAACATGACTGATACAGTAGATGATCAACAAATAGAGGAATTCCAATCCTTATTTGTGAAGGAGGATGAGGAAACGGTTCGTTTCAACCGATTTTTGTCCCAGGGACAGAAATTGCAGTTGTCTGGTGATGCGTTAATGGCTTACATTGATCAGTGTGAAGAGCGTGCGCTCAGAGCGAAAGAAAGAGAGGAGAAGAAAGAGGCAGATGAGAGAGAAAGGCTTAGTAAAGCAGAGGCAGAAAAAGAAGATAAGATTAGGCAAGCAGAAGCACAGTTAGAAAAAGAAGAAAGGCTTAGACAAGCACAGTTAGAGGATAGACAATCACAGTTAGAGAAAGAAGAGAAGGATAGACAAGTACAGTTAGAGAAAGAAGAGAAGGATAGACAAGCACAGATAGAGAGAGAGGAAAAAATCAGGGCGCATGAACTTGAAATGAAAAGAACAGAAAGTCTTAATTTACTTGAAATGAGAAGATTGGAACTTGAACAAAAACGAGTGGAACTTCAGTTAAAGCAACAGGCTGTTCAACAATCTGCAAATGTAAATGTTTCTCAAACTGATGCTGTTCCTGTTCAGGGTGCAGGTAAGACTTCCTACATTCCCAAATTACCCCCTTTTGATGAGAATCGTGATGACATAGACTCTTTTCTTTTTAGGTTTGAAAACCATGCTTCATCATGTGGTTGGAGCAAGGACAAATGGACATTGTATGCTGCTTCCCTATTCAAGGGCACCGCATTATCTCTGTATCATAGTTTGGCAGTTCGTGATTCTCTCACATGGGAAGAACTGAAAGCTGAACTTTTGAAGAAGTTTCAATATACAGATGAAGGCTTTAGAGAAAAATTTCGTTCAGTTCGTCCAGAAAAAGGTGAATCATTTGCAGCTTTCCTTATTAGGACAAGTCATTTATTTGATCGTTGGGTTGAATTGTCCCAAACACAGAAAGAATATGCTGATTTGCGTGACTTGTTGTTACGTGAGCAGATTTTACAAAGCGTATCCAAAGACCTAGCTATTTTTCTAAAAGAGAGATCTTGTAAAACTGCAGAGGATATCTGTAAGCTGGCAGATCAGTATCGGACTGCTCATCCGGAAAAGCATTTTTCCAGGAAATCTGACCGTGATGTGTTTGAGGCAAATGTTGCTTCAACAGGCCAGTTTGGTCCGGGTCGTTCTCAACCAAACAGGAGATATGGTCATAGAGGAGGCCAGAGTTTTTTCTCAAAGACAGAATACAAACAGGAATAATGTACATTCCTATAATAACTGGCAAGAGAATAATTCTGGACAAACTTTTTCACAGGGTAATCCAAATCCAAGAGGATATACCAATTCTCGACGGACTGGTCAGTTTAGAGCTATTCGTGGCCGTGGACAATTTTCAAACCGTGGTGGTATTGATCATAGTACAGTACCAAATACAGTATCTGGTGCGGACAATGGTTGTTGGCACTGTTCCTGTATATTTCACAAGAAGAAAGACTGTCCTTTTCTAGCACAGGGTAATGTGTGCTTAGCAACAGATCCCAAGCAAACTACTAAAGATACTCAGCATGTTTTAGTGTCTGACACTGATGTTACAGGTCTACACATTGAATCGTGTGCTGTCAATGGGTTTGGTGCTACACTGTTGAGGGATACTGGGTGTACTACTGCTGGTGTACGCAAAGATTTAGTCAGAAAAGAACAATACACTGGGACACATCAGCAATGTCGTACATTTGGTGGCAAAATTGAATCATTTCCTTTGGCATGTGTTTATGTTTGTACTCCCTATTTTACAGGTGAAATAACAGCATGTGTCATTGATGATCCTGTGACAGACCTCATTCTTGGAAATCTCAAGGGTGTTTCCACGTCTTGTGGAGGACAATGTGGTTCTTTTGTGCCTTCTATGGTAAGCACTCGTTCACAAGAGGAAAAAGAAAGGCAAGGTCAAAAACCCCTGGTTGTTCCCTATGTCCCAAAATTGGATGTGACTCCTGAACATTTGAGTGATTTACAGAAGACAGATACAACATTGACTCATTTGTTTCAGAAAGTTGTTCCTGAGGTACCTGACAAAGTGACTGATATCATGTACATAAAAAAGAATAATCTTTTATACCGTCTTTTTCCTAAAGATGAACAGGTGGTGGAGCAGATTGTCGTTCCTATGTCTTTACGTGATACTGTTTTGCATACTGCACATGATTCCATGTTTTCGGGTCATTGTGGAGTCAAACGTACTCTTCAACGTGTGTTGTCTTCATTTTTTTGGCCTGGTGTTAGTGTGCAAGTTTCAAAATATTGTCAATCATGTGATGTCTGTCAGAAAACAATTCCCAAAGGTCGTATACCATTTGCACCTTTGCAAAGAATGCCAGTCATTACTGAACCATTCAGTCGTGTTTGTATTGATTTGGTTGGTCCATTTCATGTTTCCAATTCTGGTTTTCGTTATGTGCTCACTGTCATGGATGTTGCTACCAGGTATCCTGAAGCTGTACCTTTGAAAAAGATTGATACCATTTCTGTGGCAGAAGCATTATTTTCTATTTTTTCCAGAATGGGACTTCCTGATGAAATATTATCTGACTTGGGTACTCAGTTTGTGTCAGATCTCATGAAAGAAATATTTCGTTTACTTTCAATTTCTGCATGTACTACATCTCCATACCATCCACAGTCGAATGGCCTTGTGGAAAGATTTAATGGTACTTTCAAGATGATGTTGAAAGTTTCTAAGGAAAGACCATCAGACTGGGATCGATACATTCCAGCCATACTTTTTGCCTACAGGGAATTGCCAAATGAGAGCACAGGTTTCTCTCCTTTTGAGTTGCTTTTTGGTCGTTCACCAAAAGGACCTATTAGCATCCTGTCAAAGTCATGGTCTGGGGACAATGTCTCAAGAAGAAAAAAATGTTTTTGATTGTGTTTTTACTTTACAAAATCGTATAGCAGATGCATGTCGTATTGCCCAAGAAAATGCTTATAACAGTGCAACTACGCATAAAAAGTATGCTGATCGTGGGGCAAAGATGCGTGTGTTTTCTGTGGGTGACAATGTGTTGGTGCTTTTGACAGATGACAAGAGCAAGATGCATGTGATGTGGAAAGGACCATTCGTCGTCATTGAAAAATGTTCTGATGTCAATTACAGAATTGATATGAATGGTGTGAAGAAAATTTTCCATGTTAACATGTTGAAAAAGTACTTTCACAGGTCTGATGTTATGATCAACAAGGTTGCTGTCCCTGATGATAAGATTTCAGCATTGGCATGTGACATTTCATGTCTGTTACGAATGGATTGTGTGACAGAACATTTGCAACGTCTTGACAAACCTGTGTTTCACAAGGTGCCTGTAATTCATGAAACTGCTGTTGGTGTAGTTCAGGACACTGGTGATGATGTTATTCAACTGCCTACATTATCCTTAAAAGGTGAAACATACGAGGATGTCAAGATCAACGAGGACTTGAAACCATCTCAGGTGGCTCAACTAAAGTGTTTACTACAGGATTATACAGATGTACTTACAGACAAACCAGGATCTGCAGTTGGTGTTGAACCTCATAGAATACGGTTGACAACAGATGTTCCTGTACGAATGAAGTCGTATCCTTTACCTTTTGCAAAAAAGCAAATTATTGAAGAGAGGTACAGGTCATGTTGGATCTTGGGGTCATTGAAAAGTCAAGTTCTCCATATGTGGCTCCTGTGGTGCTGGTTTCAAAACCAGATGGTTCAGTCAGATTTTGTATTGATTACAGGGCTTTGAATAAATTGACTGTTTTTGATTCTGAACCAATTCCTGATGTGGAGGATTTGTTTTGTCAACTGAGTCAAGCCAAGTATTTTGTGAAAATTGATCTCACGAAAGGTTATTGGCAGATACCGATGTGTGTTGATGATAAAGAAAAAACAGCTTTTCAAACACCATTTGGACTTTTTCATTTTTTGCGAATGCCTTTTGGTTTGCAGAATGCACCGGCAACTTTCGCGAGAATGATGAGACAACTCAGGTTACATGAAATGTCTGCTGTAAGTTTTTTTGATGATATTTTGCTGGCTTCACAAACATGGAGTAATCTGCTGAGATGTTTGAAAAGTGTTTTTGAAAGACTCCGTTCTTTTGGTTTGACAGCAAGGCCATCGAAAATCATGGCGGGTTTTCAAAAACTGGAGTTTTTGGGGCATACAATTGCTGTGGGTTCGATGCAGCCAGAAAAGAAGAAAATGGAAAAGATTTTGGCAATCAAAACCCCATGTTCAAAGAAACAGGTTCGTTCACTTCTTGGACTCTTATCTTATTACAGGCGTTATGTCCCTCACTTTGCAACTCTTACAGCTCCATTAACTGAGTTGACAAAGGGTTCCAAGCATTCATCTATTGATTGGACTGTAGATTGTCAGAATGCTTTGGAAGCAGTTCAAAAGGTTTTGAATTCTTCTCCTGTTTTACTTCTGCCCAACTTGGAGAAAGATTTTGTCCTCCGGACTGATGCAAGTTCAACAGGAATGGGTGCTGTTCTTTTGCAAGAACATCAAGATTTATTGCATCCAGTACAGTTTGCAAGTAAGAAGTTCACTGATGCACAGTCGAAGTATTCTACTATTGAACGGGAATGCTTAGCGATTGTGTGGGCACTTGCAAAATTTGAGCGTTTCTTGCAAGGCAGGTTTTTTGTTCTGCAGACGGATCACAGACCTCTGACGTTTTTGAAGACATCAAGAACAAAGAATAACCGTCTATTACGGTGGTCTTTGGCGATCCAGCAATTCAGTTTCAGGGTTGATCCAATTTCAGGGTCCAGCAATGTGATTGCTGACATTTTGTCTCGACAGTAATAAGCAGTGTGTGTTTCAAGTTTGCTGTTGAAAGTTGAATTTATATGTTTGTATTTGAGTAATGGAATGTTGTTGTGTGCAATATTGATTACTTGCGGTAGTGATAGTTGATGCATTGATGTTGGCTTTGGATAATTTTTTTTGGAAACAATGTTTTTATAAATATACATTTTTCTGTTCGCATGTACTCATGTCATTTTGGGAAAGTATTTTTTCAGAATAAATGTCAATGGTGTATTTTTTTTTGTGAACTCCTATACTCTTCTTTGAAAAAATTTGATGAATCAAATTTTTTTTATCGGAGGTTGGGGGGTGTCATGTGAATGAGGAAAAAGTGATGTGAATGGAAAAGTTTCATATCAATTAAGAGATTTTGTAATTTTTGCAATTGTGGAATGGAACCTACGGGTTTGATGCTTTTTTGTATTCATGGAGTGCAACCGCCAGTGATGCGGAAGAGTAGGACGCTGAGTGGATTGTGAAGTGTGTTCACCCAATGTGAGGAAGGGTGGAAGATTATTGTTACTTCAGAGGAGCTCTGGACACAGACATAGGAGGATGTCTGATTGTAACCCTCTTTGGGTTTAACATAGGACTAGGATTGTCCGATGCAACCCTGGGTTGGGTGTGCTATATATTGGACTGGTTTGTCCGATGCAACCCTGGTTTGGGTGTGCTTAACCCTTGGTGGGTGTAATATGCCTGGCGTGGCAAGTTCACTCGAGTTATAGAGTGTAGATGTAGACTGGAAGTCTACTAGGGTAGGCTTGTCGCTTATTCCCTAGAAGGTGAGTACCAGTTGGGGTTGTAAACTGGTTAAAGCAATTACAGTAAAGGTGTAATTGTAATAACAGAAGTTTGATAATTATACAGATTTGATGATATTGCGCTATTTGGGAAAAAGAGAAAGATGAACGTTGAACGCGAAAAGAGAATTGAAAAATAAATAAATAAAATATTGTTGTATAAAGATTTCTCTGTACCCCAACTGTAGGTAGGAATAGGTTGGCGGAACAAGACTCATGTGAGTATTCTATATTGATCTTGGAGTGAATGTGAAAGGAGTTAAAAAGGAGCTATGAATAATAAGAGAGAAAGAGAAAGAATAAATAAAATTCATTTTAGAGGTTAACCCTGGACCTAGGGTTTCGTTACAGAATCCCTCAGCGTCCAGTGGTGGTCCAGTGGTGGTCCAGTGGTGGTCTAGTGGTGGTCCAGTGGTGGTCCAGGCTTGAGCTGTACGAGCCTAGTGAGAGTCCAGTCTGTGGTGGTCCAGAGGTGGTACAGCCAAGTGGAAGAAAGCTCCTCGACAAGTCAAGATGACTTGTCTTTATTGATACTATTTAATATAAGAACTGATAGTGTAACATGTGTGTGAGTGTGTTGGATTTTTGGTAAAACTTTGAATATTGCATTATTGTTTCTATGTGGGGAATTATCTTGTGAAGAGTAGAAATAATTGTTGGAAAATGCAGTGAAATGCAAAGAATAATTAAAACCCTTTTCTTTGTGAGTAAAGGGAGCATTTTATAGAAAACTCAGTTCAATTGTGGTAGTGCTCCTTTGGGTGAATGGAGTGATTGCGTGTTGTGTACGAAGTAAGCATACTGTGTTTGTGAATGCAAGTGTGTATGTTCACAAACATGGGTGTGTGACACCCTGTTTTTCATTGATCACTGCTATCTTCTCTCAACCAACATCAGCATAATGATGCCAACACATTATTTCACCTGTTACAATGAACATCATCCCACAGCATTGTTTACTTTTTCAACAACACTATTAATATGAACCTCCCAACCTCCCACCCCCACCCCCCACCCCATAGTGGATGATGAGATATGAGCTCTCCTTCTCTTACCCCCCTCCCCCCCACTTATCATTATTATCAATCCACCAATAAAACAACCGTCACAAATATATCACACCACCCCACTAAACTAGACACACAACCCTATCGTATCACCCCCCCCTCCCCCCACACAACCCCCCCTCCTTTTCATCTCCCATAATCCCCTCTGTCATTTCCGCCTGGCGGCTATTCTCCCTACCACATGGACAACAGATGAGTCACTCTTCGTTCTTTGTTTGTACTGTCCTAAATGTTAAATGTGATTTTTTTTTTGCCTGAAGAAGACCCAAGAGGTCGAAATGCATCGTGTCTTGTCATGTGCTTTGTTTGTCAACGTCATTGGCGGTAACTAACACCCTCTCTTTCTAAATTTTGCTTCGTTCTCCGCCGTCGGTCACTCCATTTTGAAAATCTATATTCAACATTTAATGACCATATAACGAAGACAAGAGCAGATGTATAGAACCAAAAGCAGTTTATCAGATTCTCTGTCATTACAGGTGATCACCTGTGAATACTGATCATATGCATTTAAATAATAAATTTAGTGTTGCCAACATGACCACAGTGGTGACACCACTATTCGAAACTCTTTTTTTAGATAAAAAGCATGTTGTTGCCATTTTTTTCGACATAGAGAAGGCCTATGACACGACGTGGAAGTATGGAATCCTGTCAGACCTCCATCGGATGGGTTTCCGTGGCAATCTCCCAGTGTTCATAGAACAGTTTTTGGCAGACAGGTCCTTCCAGGTCCGTGTGGGGACAACATTGTCAGAAATCCATGAGCAGGAAATGGGTGTTCCACAGGGTAGTATCCTTTCCCCAGCCCTGTTTAGTATAAAAATAAATGAAATTGTAAACTCTGTCAACCAAGGTTCAGACTGCTCTCTTTTTGTTGATGATTTTGCCCTTTATGCATCTGGAAAGACATTTGCTGGTGTACAGCGCCAACTCCAGTTGTGTGTCTATAAAGTCCAACAGTGGGCAGTTGAAAATGGGTTCAAATTTTCATCAGTTAAAACAGAGTGCATCCACTTTCACAATTTCAGACAACTTTTTCCGCCACCAGAAATTTTCATAGATAAGGCTAAAATTCCTGCTGTCACAGAAGCCAAATTTCTGGGTGTTACCTTTGACCAAAAATTGAATTTTAAAGCCCATATTCAGAAGTTGAAACATCGTGCCTCAAAGCCATGAATATCCTCCGTGTAGTGGCTCATACGGATTGGGGTGCAGACAAACGCACGCTTCTCCATCTTTACAGGGCGTTAGTTCGATCCAAGTTGGACTACGGCAGCATCATTTACGGCGCCGCTAGAGCCTCGTATCTAAAAGTCCTAGACCCAGTTCACCATCAGGGTCTTCGCCTCTGCCTTGGCGCTTTTCGTACTACACCTGTTCATAGCCTATATGCTGAGGCAGGAGAGTGTTCCCTCTCTCATAGAAGAGTAAAATTAGCTTTGAATTACTACACACAGCTTTTTTCAGAACCAAACAACCCTGCCTGCGACTGTGTTATGAATCCTCATTTCTAGGAGAAATATGAAAGAAGTCCATCCAGTATTCCCCCTTTCGGTATTCGCATCCTTCCTTTTCTGGAGGAGGCGGATATTGATGTTGGGGTCATCTCTGACGTTTCCAAGTTTCCTCAACAACCTCCTTGGACGTTTTCGTCTCCAGAAATTAGGTTTGATTTAACCGTGCAGCGCAAACAGAACACGAGTTCCTTAATTTATAAACAATTATTTTTAGACATGTGTTCTAACCTTAAAGAACATGTGGTTATTTTTACTGATGGTTCAAAGTCCGATGTTGGTGTAGGGTCCTCCGCATATGTTCCAGCTTCGGGAGAAAAACTGTCCTAACACATTCCCTCTGAAAGCACTATTTACACTGCGGAACTTACTGCACTACTTTTGGCTTTGGAGTTGATCGGGCAGTCCCAGTCTAGGAAATTCCTTATTTGCACAGATTCTCTTTCGGCTTTAGAGGCTATAGGAGCAAGAAACATAAAACATCCGGCTCTTATCAAGTTTTTTACCATGTTTTCTTCATTAGTTTCAAGGGGTTTTGAGATTTTGTTGGCGTGGGTGCCAGGTCATGTGGGGATCAGAGGCAACGAAGAGGTGGATCGGCTTTCTAAAGAGGCTGTCCGTCTTCGTCCTTCTAAACTGCTTGTACCATCCTCAGATTTAAAAGGCAAAATAGCTTCGTATGTCAATTCTTTATGGAGGAGGAGTGGAGCCTCCAAGAAAACAATAAGCTTCATCAAATACGTCCAGATTTAAAGGAACATCTTCCCATGGCTGCTGGCGGTCGAAAGGGAGAAACAGTATTGTGTAGATTGAGGACGGGTCATGCTTATTTTACTCATTCGTTTTTATTGAAGGGAGAAGACCCGCCTTTCTGTGTTGCCTGTGATAGTCAGATATCTGTCCAACATATTCTTTTAGACTGCTGGGATTTATACGACATTAGAAGGAAACATTACACTGCAGATAATATGAAGATTCTTTTCCGTGATGTTCCCCCTGACAATATTTTTAACTTCCTAAAAGAAGTGAATTTATTTCATCGTGTGTGAATTTGGTGTTGTTAGATTTTCTCTACCCAGTATTGATTTTTGCAGATTACAGTTAGTGATTTCAACGTGTTGGTTTTTAATCCTAGGATTGGTTCTTTTAATCTTGTTTTAATGGGTTGGGTAAGGTTTTGCTTTTAATCCTTTTTTAACATGTATACGTGGTAGTTTGAAACGTGGTGACAGTCCTGAGATAACCTCTGCTGTTGACGGGACTATAATTTTAATCTTAATCTTAACCATCTGCGCACTGGTGGAAAGTACAAAACAACATCAGCGTGTTCTGTTTTCTTTCATATCTTGATTAAGTGTTTCAGGTGAGTTAAAGAACCCCGTTAATGTGCGAATTCGTAGCATAATGTCTGCTAGTGCAGACGCTCTATAAACGTGAAGTTTAAAACACTGTATTGTCTTTACATGCGCACCTACAACACAGCAAGTGCCTGTTCTTTTGGTGTATGGATAAATAAACACAGTAGAAATCCTTGTTTTGACTGACGTGGTTGTTGCAGCATGGGCCAGATACTGTGCAGGACTGTCACTATACGCCTTTCTGTCACTTTTGATACCTTAGATACAGCAAGAATATACAGGCAAGAATGTGCAGGTGCACTCAACTTTGATACCTTAGTACAGCAAGATAAACGCAAGATATGCAGTTGTCACTACACTTTTGATACCTTAGATACAGCAAGATATATAACACGGACAAGATATTGTGCGAGGTTGTCACTACACTTTTGATACCTTAGATACAGCAAGATATATAACACGGCAAGATATTGTGCGAGGTTGTCACTACACTTTTGATACCTTAGATACAGCAAGATATATAACACGGACAAGATATTGTGCGAGGTTGTCACTACACTTTTGATACCTTAGATACAGCAAGATATATAACAGGCAAGATATTGTGCGAGGTTGTCACTACAAATTTTGATACCTTAGATACAGCAAGATATATACAACAAGTATTTGCGTGTCACACACTTTGATACTTAGATAGCAAGAATATAAGATAGCAGTGCACACATATTTACAATGTACATACGTCTTCTGTCACACTTTTGAATTTTTAATTAAATAGAGCGGATAATTGTCACCATACGTCTTTTGTCACCTTTTGAATGTTTTAATTAAATAGAGCAGGATATATAACATGGCAAGATAGAGTGCAAGATTGTCACCATACGTCTTTCTATTACACTTTAGATACCTTAATTAAATAAGCAGGATATATACATGGGCAAGATAGAGTGTAAGATTATCACTACACGCCTTTCTATCACACTTTTAGATACCTTTAATAAAGCAAGATATATAAACCCTTGTCCTGTGACAATGGATACTGTAAGCTCACTGATTTGCAAATCTTTAATAGTGTTGTCGTTTCTCACTCCAGTTTCTTACTTTTTTAAAGATTGCTTTCTCTCTCTCTTCTCTCTCCCTCTCTCTCTCTCTCTCTCTCTCTCTCTCTCTGTTGTGTGTGTGTGTGTGTGTGTGTGTGTGTGTGTGTGTGTGTGTGTGTGTGTGTTTTTATAAGACAGCACACTGCTCAACACAGATGTAAACGACATGACAGCATACCAACTTAGTGTACACTTTCCGTAACTTTGAAAATAATAAACCTCTGCCAACATGCATCCATTTTCATATACAATGACATAAGAACTATCAGTCCTGTTGATTTTCATTTTGAACAACAATTTCAACCCATAGAAAGCCAAGCAGTTTCCCCATAGGTAAATTTCATATATATATATATATATATATATATATATATATATTATATATATATATATATAATATACCAATCGGAAAACAAATCCATGTTAAAAAGTAGTCCAATAACAAAACATTTCCTGCCATCTTCTCTGTTCCTCACACGAAAAACAAACAAATAAACAGAAAAAATAAATGTACATTTATTTTAAAAAAGGCAAGATCTCCATTCTTTTCACTTTATTGGGCATGTAGACTGCAAAGGCAGAACATGAAGTTCAAACTGCTATATTCTTTTAACCGCCTAGACTCTCCGTTCCAATGAACATTTAGCTGGAGAGAATTATGACCTGTGCACTAGAGGGACATCAAAGCTCAGTAAGCATTGGTGGCAGGATTGTTAAAAACCGACGCTTTGCCGATGACATCGACAGGCTAGCAGGAGAAGAGCAGGAGCTAGCCAACCTAGCAGAGCGCCTTGAGAAATGTTCTGCAGCATTCGGCATGGAGATCAGAGCCGTAAAGACATAACCGATGACCAGCATTTGCTTTAAGGCAGCAGGAGTATGTCGATGAAAAGTGGTACCTGTGCGTTTTCAATGTACAGATCCTTTTGCCTGACAGCAACAGATTCACTTTTGTTATCTGATTTGACAATGGCGTATGCTACATTACGTTTTTTTTTTCGATCTGATTGTTTTTCCTCAGTACAGGTGGACTGTTTCAGCTAAGTAGAACAAAGCGTAGCAATTTCCTGGAGGCAGACACTGGCATGTTAATCAAGCATAGTGAAAGTTCCAGTCTTTGGGAACCAGCTGCAAGGTTCCTGTGGGAAAAGAGAAGCTGTGTCAGCGAGATCAGTTGCAGCAGTATAAGGAATGGGTGAATCATCATTGGGAAAACGAGCTGCAACATAGTGTTCTCATGAAGTAATGGCAATGGAAGAGACTGATATGTCTGTTGTTTTAGGCTGTAATGGGATAACGTTGGACCACATGTCACATTTGCCTTTAGTTACAGTAGACGGACAGGTCCGCGGGTAAATAAAGTATTATCTTGAAATCATTTAGAAAAAGTGTAAGTGAGGTATACAGAAAAGTTAAAACAAACTTCTTGCATCTTAATAATTCACACGCAGCAGGAAATATTGGAAACTGTTTTATGAACGAAAAAAAAAGCTAAGCGTGCATCTGTGAAATCTTTAGGAACTACACTTCTAATTGCTTGGATCAATGAAAGTGACATTTATCCACTAAAAGTACACCACGAAGTGTAACGATATTTCTTTGAGGGGCACTTTTGCAGATAGGCGCTTGCCTTCCATATAGTTTGATGCAGTCACCTTGACGCAATGTGACACACAACAGTAAAACATTTGGCTGGGATATACATCTTACCATCGATTAACTCCGTTGACGGGATAATACTTTAAAAAGAACTGGAAATTCACTCTGGTGTCCAAGAAATTAAGGCTTGATGAAACAAAGCTGCTGGCCTGAGAGTAAACGAACTAGTTAAATTCTCATAAAGAATAAAAGTAATAGTATTGTAGTTCTTCTAAACATCGGCTTCTGAAGAATAAAAGTAATACTATCATATTTCTTCTTCTTCTAAATCTCTAAGAGAATGCAACTGAAATGTTCAGAAATTGCCAAAAAGGTATTTCTTCTATTTTCGAGACATTTGAAATAGATTTGGGTCTACGGTGGGATTTTGATTACAAGCGAACAATATAAAACTAACCAAGCGAACAGAGAGAGAGAGAGAGAGAGAGAGAGAGGAGAGAGAGAGAGAGAAGACAGACAGACAGACAGACAGACAGACAGACAGACAGACAGACAGACAGACAGAGGCTGTCCTGTACTTACCCATCCCCCACTGCAACCGCTCCCCCTCCAAACCACCGTGCTGGGGCGCACAGTGCCTAAAGACCCGACTGAAAACACAGGAAGAAGCTGCAGAAAGATCACTAGACGGTCTGCAAAGGCACACCAAAGACAGAACTTACCAAAAGCTTTTTAAATGTCAGGGGAGCAGGGGACAGACGATACCCTGGAAGACGGAGAAAAACCATTGGCGGGGGGGGAAAGCTGTAAACGAACATGTTAAAATCTATACAAAAAATAATTTACTTTTATGCCCAAGAACACTTGAGAAAGCAAATAGGAAACAGGAAAGCAAAAAAAAGCGACATCATCCAGACTGAATAAAAGGGAAAATAACACAGAAGACCCATACAAAGCCACAGCCCCGAAGAAGAGAACATCTCCAGGGCCTTAGCATTTCGATAAATGTTTTAAGCCCTGGTCTCCGAAATCGTTTCAACATGCTTTCAGAAAAACGCTGGGTATTGCAGCCCAAGGCACAGAGAAGGGGGGTGTTCCCCAGTGCAGAAAGAATTTGGATTATTCCAACTGAAGAAAAAACAAGTTTTGGGCTATTCTTTTACCAAGTAAACTCTCAAAAAAATATCAAAAAAGATCTAAGAAGTACCTTGCAAATTTGTAAGTTTTTTATCGTTCCAAAAAGCAAAATGGAATTAGGTGAAAAAAAAAAACAGAAGCCAGAAAAAACATTTACAAGGCGTAAAGGGTAAATACGATCAGAAACAAGACACACTGCAGTAGGACCTCAAAATCCCTTTATGACTTTAGGGCACCTTCTTACAACACCTAGCCAGTGGGAATGGGGGGACTGACACATAACTCTGAAAAGACTACTTTGGGATCCCCCTTATGGAAAATTGACACAAAACCAAAATCACACTGCCCCCGCGAGGCCAGAAAAAGTTGAACTCCCGAGAAAAAATAGCTGGAAGACAGCAAAGAGCCATTGAATTAATTTTAGGTGGCATCAAGGCACATTACGAACACATCTGAAATACTCTCAAACGATCGATTACAACCCCTCTCACACAACGGGGAAAATACAACCCCTACAGGGACATTGCTCATTACACGAAATCCAACCTTTTGGCAGAAAAGCCCCGAAACAAAAGGCTTCACAGGGGGAAAAATAAAAAAAAAGGGGAAAAAAAAAAAAAAAGAAAGAGAAAAAAGAAAAGAGATAAAAAAAAAAAAAGTGCAAAGCGACGGAACCCTCACAAGGGACAAACTGTGATAATGTTTATTTTGTAAATGAATTTAGCAGGAAGCCAAGCTGTTAAAAAAAAGTTTACAACTTTCACACAGACAATGAAATCAGGATGCCCCCCTCAGCTTATTTTTAACAGAAAACAACACCCTCCCTTTTCTTCCTATCCCTTTAAAAAAGAAAGAAAGCAGTGAAGAGTACCTTTCTTTTTTTTTCGAACCGAATCGTTGACACCTCAAACAGAAAACTCAAAACCACCCACGACCCCGCATTCTTTGAAATCAGTCTTGCCGCACGAGAACTCTCTGGGGTTTGGTTGGGGACTCTCAGTATACATTGCAAACCTTCTTCGTTCTTTCCCGGCAATGTTTAGGTCCCCGTTGGTACAGGGGAATTCAGTCCGGGGCGTTCAAATCTGGATTCTTTTGCAGCAACATCACAAACACAGCTGGACACTCACCAGCTTTATCAGGGGGAATCATTCGTTTTATTGACCTGAAACGTGGAGCAAAGACACTGGGAAAAGTTCAACCCCTATTAAACTGCTGATCTCAAAGGTTTTTTTGGAGAAGAGAGGAGGGGAAGAGGAAAAGAGAGAAGAGAGAGGAGGAGGAGAGACAGACAGACAGACAAAACAACAACAGACAGAGACAGACAACAGACGACAGACAGACAAAAGACTGACTGACGACGCAGAGACAGAGACAGCGACAGTCCACAAGGAGCGGGGGGGAATAGGGTAGGGGTGCAGGAAGACTTCTTTTCTTTAGTGACAAAAGAAAATTCGTCTGCATGTTGAAAAAAGAATTGTAAAAAAAACCCTTTTTTTTTCAACGAGCAAATAAAAAAAAAACAATGCAACGATGATTGGCCCGACAAACAAAACAAAAAACCCCCCCCCAACAAAAAAAATGAAAAAAACCACAAGCCCCCGACCCCTTTTACCCGGGGGAACACAGGGGGGGGAAACAAAAAACCTTTGGAACTTTTTTAAGCTTTTTTCTCCCCACCCCACCCCAATTCCCCCCCCCTTTTAAACCCAACTTAACATACAGTTTATTAAATAAGGTTTGGGAAAAAAACCCACGCTCTTTTAAATAAAACCAGCCCGGAGGGACAATCACCGCCGTTTGAAGGTAAATCCCAGCGCTTGTTTGGGTCAACCCCTTCTTTAAGGACCCCGTTCTTTTTGGGGGCTCCCGGCTCCCTTTAAATCTCCCAGTCCTTTGGAGAAGAAGGGCAAGTGCCAAACCGCTTTCCCTACAAAAAGGGACAGAAAAAGCCCCGCCTCCCAAAAAACAAGAATCAACCCCCGCGGTGCTGCCCCACAAACGTCCAGTCCCGAACCCCTATGGTCCCCCCCTAAATGAAAACCAAACCTTTCCTTTCTCATCACAAAGGCGATACCCTAGAGGAAATCACGGCATGGCTTTCCCACCGTGTTCCAAGGAAAATGGATCACACAGAAGCCAAGTCCCTGGGAACGCTAACAGTTTTTTCCCTTCAAGATTTCCAACCACAGGAGAAGTCCAACAAAAAAAAAAACAAAAACTAGTCACTTTCTTCCATCTGCAGACAGGACAGAACTGCCTGAACAGTCACGTCAGAATCGTTTTCCACATTGTACCATCAACTCTCTGCCCAGGGTTGAAGAAGATCAGACAACTGAGGCCATATTCCTCGAGGACAGGGGGGCCCTTAGAGACCGGGCCGATATCCACCACTCTGAAGAGAAGCAGTAACGGGTCTGTGAAGTTCTCATGGGACCAACCCACCTCGTCTGGAGGACCAGCCTCCACATGTAGCGGCGCTTGAGCAGAAAAAGAAAGGACAAAATGAAACCCAACATTTTGTTACCTCCCCGGAATGCGAAATCCACGAGTCCTGCCAATTCCACGCAAAGCATCTGTTTCTAATGTTTCAGAAATGAAAGGGAAATAACATAAGAGCCTTTCTTGATCTGACGTCATGTTTCAAGGGCTGTGAATAGTTACAAAAAATAGTTTTATCACATTTGAAATGAACTTCGGCAAAACTAAAACATTTGCTGCCATGACGTCACGTTTTAACGGTTCTGTCTGGTTTCTTACTGTCAGTCTAGTTAGTTCTGATTGTTAAAGATCCCGGTGTTTATGTTTTCAAAAGGGGCGATAAAGAAAATACAGTCTTTGGGTCGCTTAATGATGTACTACAGCTGCCCGTTTTTGAAGAGTGACCTTCAATGATCACGACAAGAATCTTCCATATTGAGTGCACTTGTGTTTTTCTGTCAACGAGTGTAAAGATGAGAGGCTGAAAACATGCTTTGTAATCAAAATAAGATTAGAGTTTCATTCTTTGTGTGTGTGTGTGGTGTGTGTGTGTGTGTGTGTGTGTGGGTGTGGTGTGTGTGAAAAGAGAGAAGAGAGAAGAGAGAGAGAGAGAGAAGAGAAGAGAGAAGAAGAGAGAGAGAGATACTGAAAACAAGGTCCACAGCGTCAAAGATTGTTAGTGGTACAAATGCTGACATGACAAACGACGTCCCCTGTCATATCCAGCTTGTGGCCATCTTCCATCTTCTTCTGCGCATGTAAAACATGGACCCCCCATAGCAAACTTCAAAGAAAAAAAAAAGACAAGCTGCGGAGGTAAGATAAATATCGAAATGTCCCACATTTGGAATATTGTCACGTCATCAAGAAGAGCACTATAAAAAACAAGAAGAAGAAGAAGAAAAGAAAGAAAAAAACAGCTGAAAATCCTCCGACAATATTCAATGAACCCCTGTCCCCGGGATGTACATGGGTACATGACCTTTTCTAAGGCAGGGAAGCTAAACGCAAAAGAGACAGGACGTGGGCGCCACCCTCATTTTAACGGCGCCAAAAAGTTGAGGCCTCAATCCTTTCATTCCCCTAAACGTAAAAAGTTTACAGAACTGCCTTAAACATTCTTTCTCCTTTCAGGAAGCCAAATTAAGTGGTAGGTCATCATGCCAAAATCCTCGGTACACACGACTTTTCCCCGAGAAAAGTTCAAAGGGAGGTGAACACTTTAAGATCAGGGAAATACAACACCTTTGGGTTTTCTGATTTTTGGCTTGATTTAATTTTTGAGGGTATGCACTTTTTTTCCTAATGTCATATTGATATTTTTTTGACTGTCTTTGAATGATTTCAGTCTCTTGGGTATCTTTCATCTACTTTTTAATTGTGTTCATTCCTTACTTGTTTTTATTTGTTGTGAAAGATCTGATTTAATGACTTTATGGAATTTTTTATTCTAATCTCCATATCCCCGAATTTTGATGTTTTTCCTTCAACTTGCTGGGCTGTTGTTCAAGCTGATTTTTAGTTTTTGGATGTCTTGCTGCATTTGGAGATGGTGCTGTGGTTGGGGGAAGCTGTTTTTGAAGGGTGTATAACGGCCATACTTGCTAGTTCAAGAGTGTGGGGGGAAAACATGCTGGGGTTGGGACTCTCGGGGTTAGTGTTTATAGAATGAGTAGCGAAAAGAGGGGAGGGACTTGTGGGGAGGGGGACAATACACCTGTTCAAAAACACACGGGTGGGGGGGTGGGGGGATCAGATGGGGGGTCAGTATTTTGCGGGGAAGGAAGGACTGGGGAGTAAAAATTCAAAAGGGGGGGACTGTTGATGGGTGGAGACTGGAGGGATGCAGGTGGCGATTTTCCCTGCTGTCTGGGGCGGATTAGGGAGGGA